>CM042157.1:99776249-99798749 GCA_023376005.1 Doryteuthis pealeii | reverse complement strand
TTGGCACAGTCGATAGGAAAGAATTGGTGCATCAAGGGTTGCCACGAACCCAATCAACGACCGACCTCAGGAATTTTGAATTCAGAGATATCCCTCTCCTAGACTGGTTACCTACCCAAGGCTGAAGGGCCCAGTCTGCCCTACTATTTAACCCATAGCTGGAAGGAATTTTGAATTCAAAGTTATCCCTCTCCTAGACTGGTTACCTACCTAAGGCTGAAGGGCCCAGTCTGCCCTACTATTTAACCCATAGCTGGAGGGAATTTTGAATTCATAGTTATCCCTCTCCTAGACTGGTTACCTACCCAAGGCTGAAGGGCCCAGTCTGCCCTACTATTTAACCCATAGCTGGAAGGAATTTTGAATTCAGAGTTATCCCTCTCCTAGACTGGTTACCTACCCAAGGCTGAAGGTCCCAGTCTGACCTACTATTTAACCCATAGCTGGAAGGAGAATATATGGATTCATACCTTTCCCAAGAGTATTAGCGCTATCTGAAATGCCAACAGCTTCATCTAGGAATTGAACTCGAATCGACGAGTCCATTTTTCACGACTCTAACCACTAGTCCACACGTCTCCAAATTTGAAGAATATGAGACTATAAATAGAACTTCTTATTAAAAACTCCAAAGACAAAATACACCGTTCCTCTCCTTTTAGAATTCCATCGCAGACAATGATGACGTCACTCCATGTTTTCAATAGTTGTGGTCCCTCTGATGGCTAACTCGTCCAATTCTGGACTTCCAGATGCGGTCACAAACGTTGCAAGGGAAATTTCCATGTGCATTTGATGGGTAATAATGACGAAGACGTCGACGTTCTGCAGCCGTGTTAATCTCGATATTGACTCGCTCGACTCGTGTGCGGCACGCGTCTCTCCAGCCGTGTCTGTTGGAGGCCAGGTCCTCTTGGCTTGAAGGTGTCATGGTGCATTTCTTCAGCGCCATTACACCTTTGAAAAAGCTACGACTGTAAACAGTGCTTCTTATTGAAAACTCCATAGACAGAATTCACCTTATCTTTGAATGACCCCCCCCCCATACATTTTTAAATTCTTCCCATAGGTGCGAATTCCAGTTTGGGTACAGGTAAGTCTGTCAGTTCTTCCTTTACACGTCTATTCTGTTCTCTTTCTTTCGCTTTCTGTCAATTATTAATTTTCTTCCTTATTTCCTACATCAACTATGTACATATTATATATATATATATATATATATATATATATATGCGTGTGTGTGTGTGTGTGTAAGCACCCACATTATACATATATACACACACGCACATATATATACATGTATATATGCATATATATATATATATATATATATATATATGTGTGCGTGTGTGTAATATATATGTATGTATATGTGGGTGCTTACACACACACACGCATATATATATATATTCATATAGACGTACATTTAATAAATATATATATAGAGAGAGATATCGAAGTTTTCTTCGATATATGTGTACGTATTTCATATATCTTTCATATATACGTACACGTACATGTACACACACAAAAACGCGCGCACACACACACACACACACACACACACATATATATATATATATATATATATATATATATAATATATATATATATATATGTGTGTGCTTGTATGTGTGTTGTGCTTATATATTTATTATGTATGGATATTTGCTTAAAAATTGACACTTCTCGACTCGTGCGAAAATGCTTTCAATGCAGTTTTTTTCTTCCTTCTCCACCCCTCTCTCTCTCCTCCTCCTCCTCCTCTCCCTCTCCCTCTCTCTCTCTCTCTCTCTCTCTCTCTCTCTTAGAAAACTTCCTTTTCTTCAGCCCCCCCCTAATATATGCATTTCACAAATTATCGAATCGCAAACAACTCTTCAGTCATCATTGATAAATAAATCAAAAAATAAATAATAATAATAATAATAATAATAATAATAATGGTGGTAAAGAAATTTATAGTTAATAATTAATAAAATTGATTTAATAATTAATCGATTATAAACAAATCAATTAAATCAATTTTATTAATTATTAACTATAAATTTCTTTACCACCATTATTATTATTATTATTATTATTATTATTATTATTTATTTTTTGATTTATTTATTATGTAGGCTCTAACGTATAAGTTTGTGTGAGTATCTGTACGTATACGTGTAAGGTTTTTTTTTTTTTTTTTTTTTTTTTTTTTTTTTTTTTAATGTATATACATTTGCCTTTATATATGTATATGTATATATATGCGTATACCCGTTACAAGTTATATTTATTTTTCATTTATATATTTGTTTACTTATTGATTTACAATTTAAATAAATCATACTACTTTACTTTAAATAACAATAAACACCGCTTACAATTTTTTGTTTAAATTTAAATTTAATATTATTATTTTAACTCTATTTTTTAATTTACTCAATCAGTTTTAGTGTTTATTATTAATTTTAAATCTTTTTTATTATTATTTATTTGCAATTTAAATAAATTCACTAATTTACTTCAACATTTAAAACAGTAAACACCAGTTATAAACGAAATCATGCGGCAGCAAACCGTAAACTTAAAAATTTAGGGAAAAAAAAAAAAAAAAAATATATATATATATATATACCTTAAGACTCAAGTATTAAGTTAGCTAAAATATTAAATGTTAAATTTTAAGATTTTAAAATTTTAAATTTCAGTAAATAACCCAAATAATAAAACCAAAAATAATATTTCAATTATCCAACTATCTCTTTGCTTACATAATTCTAATTTTAATCCCAGTTAAAATAAAAATTAAATCCTTGTTTTGTATAAAAACCGTTCCCTAAAATTTTTTTTAAATTTTTAAATTTTAAATTTTAACATATTTTTTTCACCTTTATTTTCACTTTATTATTTATTATTATTATTATTATTTATTATTTTTTATTTTTATTTTTTATTTATTTTTATTTTTTATTTTCCACTTTTATTTTTATTTTTATTTTATTATCGTAGCATACACAACCTGTTTTTAAATACTCTCAAACCAAATTAAACTAGTTATTAAATAATTTTAAATTTTCAACTTTTTAACTATTAATACGACCCATAACATATCTTTTATTAAATAATAATTGAAAAAATAATTCCCATAAATTAATTCAAATTTTTAATTCAAAAACATTTCCTGATCTACGAAAATGTAAACAAGCGTTCCTCTACTGAATTAAGTCCCATTCCAACGGGCATGTTTATAACACCAAAGATTATCGTAAACTCGATTAATTTAAAAGTAACCCTGAAGAATCTATCGATGAAACTCGAGTAGGTTACTCATTTCCATTCTTAAATAAATTTATGCTCTACATTGTATTGAGCACTTTGTATTTGTTTTTTCTCAACCTTAAATCTGGATATTGTGCGCTTCCAACGATCGTTCTTATACCACCGGTAAGTTAATACTTATACATATACAAATATATATATATATATATATATCTGTGTATTCTCTCTCTCTCTCTCTCTCTATATATATATATATATAATATATATATATATATATATTTGTGTATCTCTCTCTCTCTCTCTCTCTCTCTATATTATATATATATATATATATATATATATATATATATATATATATATACACTCACACTACACAACGAAAAAAAAAAAACTTCAAATAATCGAAGGTCTATATATCAAACAACCCTCCCCCACCTTAAACAAAATAAACTTCGAAACAAGTCAACATGTCCTCAAATGCCTATAATTTCCCGCCTATCCTACTTCCACTATTCCCCTTTCATTCTCACAAACTTGTGACCCCCTCCTACTAAAATCTCTACTGCTATTGTTTGTTTTCAACCAACTACCAATTCCTACGACCTCCCACTACCAATTCTTACTAACTCCCACTACCAATTCCTACGTTACTGCTCGTTTTAAAAACGAGACACCTGAAACATTCCATCAGTTTCATACCTGAAGATGGCAGATAGACATACCGAAAGCGCTCGTTGAGAAACCTTTGGTGGATTGCCACACCAGTTCCACCCTGACATTAAAAAGATGGCAAGACAGTTAGAAAGGATCGAACAAAAACTCGTCCGACAAGAATCGTCAGTAGTGTTTAACACATATTTAAAAGAAAAAAATGCTGCCTAAATACACTTATATATATATATATATATATATATATATATATATATATATATAAGTGCATTTAGGCAGCAGTTTTTTCTTTTAAACATGTGTTTAAAGAGCTTTATGCGAAACTAATAGTAGGTTCGTCTGACTCATTAGAGATTTTATATATATATATATATATATATATATATATATATATATATATATATATACTAGCAAAAGTACCCGATCTATGAACGGACGAAAACATTTTTCAGGAACACCAGGGAGTGTAAAAATATTTCCGTAAAATATATTTTAAGAAAAAAAACTATTTCAAACATATTTTCATCAAGAGATTTATAATTACCGAAAATTTCGTGAAAATTTGACTATTTGTTGATTTTTTATAGAATTTTTTTAAAAGCCTCTAGTCATAACTTGTTTTTGGCTACTGTAAATTTCAATGGATTTTACGGTGCAAAAAGGTAAACATATATATGTATATATATATATATAAAGATAAATCTAACGAGTCAGACGAACCTACTATTAGTTTCGCTTAATGCTCTTCAGGGCTAAGATCTTAGCCCTGAAGAGCATTAAGCGAAACTAGTAGTAGGTTCGTCTGACTCATTAGATTTATCTTCATTATTTGCTCTACTTAGGTGTTGAGTACTTTTTACTTATTAGCTATTCTCCTAGCGGTTATATATATATATATATATATATATATATATATATATATATATATATATATATATATACATTGTTTTTTCTTTTGGCCAAATACTGTACCAATAGATTATTTTTTGTTGGTACGAATATCTTGGTTTTTTTTTTTTTCAAAATTTTTTTTTCTCCCCGGTTGATGTTTGGTAGTATATTTTTACAATCAAACTATTTGCTGGGTTTTTTCTCACCGCAAGGATTTACCAACACGCTTGGTATATTAAATTATATATATATATATATATATATATATATATATATATATATATAGAGAGAGAGAGAGAGAGAGAGAGAACGGGGAGAGAGATAAAAGGACATGAAAACACACAATGCTGTTAAAATCAAAATATTTATATATATATATATATATATATATATATATATATATATATATATTATATATATTTTCTTCTGAGTATTCTAGTCGATCTCAACAATGATCTCAATTATTCCTTTGATTTCCAATTCACCCAGATCCTTTTCTAAATCCCGGGTGACCGTTCCAAGAGCATCAATTACCATTGGTACGACCTTTACATCCCATCTCACATTATTATTATTAAGCCTAAAAGGGCAGATCGGAAATTCAAGCCTTGGGTGGGGATTAGTCTAGGAGAAGTATAACCACGAGATGGAGTCCCTAAGTTATTCCTTTATTGTTTTCAAGTCTGTTCTGTCAACCTCGGCAATAACACCGAATCTGATGGGTTATTTTGGCATATAAGGTGTGCTGTAATCCATCACTTAAACTTATAGACTCACTGTGGGTGCGTAGATTAAAGCCAGCTAATCAATAGCTCGAATACGTGGTTAGTTAACTATTTAATCGCCGATCTTGAAAGCCGTTCGTTTGTATGTATTCAACACGAACGAACGGATCTGCAACCAAGGACTCTGTTCATCCACAGGGTATTACCCAACACTAAGGGACACCGAGGAATAACCAAAGGATTCTACCCAACACTAAAGGACTCTTTAGACAAAAGATCCCGTACTGCGTCCTCCTCCCAGAACTCATCCATGGACTCCGGTTATAAGCAGCGGTTGCAATCCAGTTTTTCATCTGTTTTCCAGTTTTCTCGTGATCGTTAAAAATCATCAAAAAACCTTTAGTCACCATTTTTGTTTTGGTCTCCCATCCAAATATGGCTTCCTCTAATTTCTCTTTTTTTCTAAAGCATCTGATACTCTAAGACTTATTTAGATTAAGACACCCCCAATCCAATGGAGCCACCTGTTGACCATGGATGGCGATCCGTTATTCAATGAACTTCCGTTGTTGACTGAGTAACCCTATCAGAGAGCGTCCATGCATGTAAAACATTTTAAAGCGTCAACCTTTCTACAGTTATTTTATGCCTAAAATATATTCATATAAAAGTCACCCTCAAACATGACCTGTATAAAAAGTTAATTTTCTTCTAAAAATAAAATACAAGTGTAATTTATTCTAAAACTACAACAAATAAATTAATTAAAACAAAGTTCAATTCTAACGATGTATTAAACAACAAAACAATGATTCACAATATAAACGTCCTTCCTATATACTGAGTCAAGTTTGAGAGACATACTAGTCAGATGGAGAGGGAAATTCAGGATATCTGGTATCTTTTATTTGAGTCAAACCTCTCAACTAACTAACCAATAGTTCTGTCGGCTGGGACTTTACAATACACCGACTGCACTTCTACAAAGGGGTAATACTCCCTCAATGGACGCTGTTGGCCGTGAGTGCCGAACCGTGGGTGTTTAAGGACAGAACGTTGGTGACTGGGCACTCCATGACATGCAACACATCTTAGGCTAGACGAGTGGTCGACAGGATCAGGGTCATGCCTAACCCAAGCACCAACATAATTGTTCTAACCCTATTGCTTTATGGCAATCCCAAACCCTTTTTATCCATATATGTGCTACAAGGTGGTAGCTGAGGATCTTAATGTCCTGGGTATTACGTTAAACTATGGTGAGGTTCCAGTTCTGAAGTATTGGGGAATTTTTGAGTACCCTTCATCACATTTATTCCCAGGTCGACTCTGCCCAGGTGTTGTAGTATCTGTTAGGATCCCATCTATTGGAAGGAAATAGAAGGTGGTGACCGAGGGTCTTAATGTCCTGGGTATGACGTTAAACTATCAGATGGTGAGGTTCCAGTTCTGCGTATGACGTTAAACTAATGTTGAAGTTGCAATTCTGGAACTCTGGGGAATGTTTGAATACCCCTTCATCACCTTGGTTCCTAGGTCCACTTTGACCCGGAGTGTTCATACCCGTTAGGGTCCCATCTCTGTTTTAAATAGGAAAGAAAGAGTAAATATTAAAAAATGAGTTAAAAATGAGTACTCATCAGCAATGAATAAATCAAAACATCTCGGCATATACCCCAACAAGGGTTGACATGCCGTAAAATCCAACCAACGAACCTTTCCACTTTTCTTTCTCTTTTTCTTCTTTCTAATATCAACATGCAAATTAGCCTTCCCGTTCACACTGTAAACCGCTATTTTGTTGTATATATAAATACAATTACATGTTATTAGTACCTATATATGTTAAACAGTATTAATAATATAAAGCAATTTTATTAATGATTGAGGTTTTAAAATAAAAATAGTAATCCTGGAGAACGTGCCGTAAATAACTCGGCTACACACAGAAAAACACACAATCTCCATTATAATTAGATTAATCGGTCAGTACGTGAAACCAGCTGATAGAAAAAGAAATAGCAGTATGACCAGTTTTGTCCACTGTCCCCTCAAAAAATATTCGGGTCTTGTGCCCAAGTTTAAGGTGGCGCCCCTCAACCAACCATTTTGTAATAAAAGTTGCTGGTCTGTATGTTCTTCTAGGTGCAAACATTTATACTCATACAAGGATTTTTATATAAATACCTAAAAAGAGCTCAATGTATAATTATCAATAAATTGAATTATTTTTTTTCCTCAGTGAAATATTTCTTTTGCCGCATTTCTGTTTAATTGCTTTATTCTCAGTGACACTCTTCCTTCACCAGATTATCTGGTATTGCTTATCCATCGAATTCTTATTTCCTATTCTTAAAATCTAACTAACCTACTAAACACTCACATATCTATTCGGCGCTTTCCAGATTTCTCTTGATCGTTAAAATCCTTAAAAAACCTTCTTTGTCGCCATCTTTGTTTTGCCCCCCCCCCCTATCCAAATATGGCTTCCTCTAATTGCTTGTTTTCTTCTAGAACATCTGATATTGTAAGACTCATTTCGCTTCTAAGTTTTCCATCTTCTGATGTCAGATTCACCATCTTGATCTTCTCTGTCTCTCCTCCTCCCCTTCCCCTATCACCTTCCTACTCCTCCTCTCCCTCCCCTTCTTCGCTAAATTTGTTAGTTTTTTTTTCTTCTTGAAAACTTTTACATCGTCAACTCTTTCACTTCGATATCAAAACAAAGCTTGTTTTCTATTAGACTCCATCTTTAAAGGATTCGTTTTATTATTATAAAGATTCCTTTTTTCGTTCTTTTTTTTTCTGTTTTTCTTTTTTTTTACAATTCGTCTTTCCTAGCAGCGCCAGTCCGCCATCTTGTTTCTCCGCAATCTTTTCAATCAATCTGTAAATGTTTGGTGAGATCTAAGGATTCTCCCGCCAGGTGCACAGAAAGACTTAACAGCAGGTCATGTTTGAGGGTGACTACAAACCCACCTCCCTTCTACATATAAACAACCACCCGGCATAGATACCCTTTACGTCATGCGTCAGATATAGAAATTCCATTCAAATGAAGTAATCTACGAATACAAAACAAAAGTATACACACGAATATATATATATATATATATATATATATATATATATATATATATATATATAACTTCAAAGTATGAAAAAGTTTTTAAAAATCGTCATATTTATTTGGACCTGAAACGCAAAAAATGAGTCTTGCCTCATCAGATAGATTTTACAAATAGAGGGAATCTAAAAAAGATAAATTATATATATATATATATATATATATATATATAATATATATATATATATCATCAGAATCAAATCTCTCGTGTGCCGACAGAAGAAAAACTAAATTTATGATAAAAACAATAACAAATAACTAGAATTCAAATTTATTATTGCTCTTGTCATAAATATTTCTCTGAATGTTTGAAATGAGGCTTGATGATTAGAATTATCCGCGTTATTCGGAATATTGTCCCCATCTTCATTGTTAACTGTATAACGTTTCGGCCGATATGCCCTCCGACTTTCTTCAGGTATTTCTTGTCGGACTCAGGAACCTTCTCGGATTCGGTTACCTTCTTTTCGAACTCTGGAACTTTAGTCGTCATCGGGAGCCATCACGGAACTTTGAACCTAACCCTTTATTCAGTCCACGGCGGTATCCTGTTCTCATTCCGCTAACCATTGCTGGGGTAGGAGCTGTGTTAATTATTTTCTATGTAACTGCCGCCTGTCAGGATTGAACCTGGAATCCAGAGATAACTGTCACTTAGAACTGTTTTAACCTAACTACCTTATCCACTAGGGTATGTGTCCAATTGGACGAACGTTGTATAGATAACAATGAGGATGAGGACAATAGTCCGAATAACGCAGATAATACTAATCATAAATATTATTTTGGATCATATGACTTTTAGGCACCCCTTTTGCGATCTTGTTTCATAAGGAATTTTTTTTCATTTACAACGTCACAATTAGGTTGTTTGTTAACAGATGATTTTTAGAGTTTTTTTTAAATTATAAAACTAACCCCTAACCCTAACCCCTAACAAAGATCCGGATATTGATGGTGTAAATGAAAAACATGTCCTTTCTTAATCGAGATCAAAAAGGGGTGCCTAAAAGTAATATGGCCCTGATGACAACATACATACGTATATAAAACTCAAATTAACAGGCTTGCTAACCGTGTCTTCGTTTTCATCTCTGGATTCTTATAAATCTTTTAAAAGATGAAACGTGTAATTTTCTTGTCTAATGAAAAAAGAAGAATGGACGTAAAATAGAAAAAAAGAAAACATTGCTGTCGAATGTTAACATTATTCATTAGAATCGCTTCTCGTGTTGATTACCGACCACTTAGAAGACGCAAATATATCACAGAACACCTTAATGGAAATCTCATGCTACAAATTGCAATGAATTTAATTTTTTTTTTTCAAAGAATCTCACCATTATCAAACATGGTAGAATTTGATGAATTCGCTTCTTTTTTTTCTCTCTCTTTTTTTTTCTAAACGCGGTTGGCGGATCTAAGGGGTGGGGATCGGAGGACCTTCTAAATGTCTCTTCGGAAAAGCGAAATAATTGATGATATATTGTAATTATAAAATGCCTAATGAAAAATAACAGGCATGTAAAACAACGACTAAAAATACGGATTTATCACACGGGGTTCAAATTCAGGTTAAGTTTAATGTCAACGAACTTTTCAAACAATATGATAGGGTACTGGCTTAAGCGAAAGCAATATGTTCTCGTGGTTATGAATAGATAAACCACACCCCTAAATCTTCAGAACTTGAGACTCAAAATATATTACGGTCATATCATCCCGTTTAAAGCTCCGACGGCACGCCCACTGATGTTTGCAGCAAAATAATGTACCTACCGTATCATATCATTTGTCTGCATTTTTTATATGAAACATGGTCAATTTCTTAAGGTTTGAATTCAGAGTTTCCTTCTCCTAGACTGGTAGCCTAACCAAGGTTAAACAGAAGAGTCTACTCTACTATTTACCCATAGCTGGAGGGAGAATAGTTGGATGCATACCTTTCCCAAAGCTATTAACCCGAAGTGAAATGTAAACAGCCCGTCCAGATTTGAACTCGGGTCGCCGAGCGTATTTCCTACGACTCTAACCATTACACCACGCACCTCCAGCAAAAATAACAGAATACGTAACATAGATTAACACTTTACCAGCTCATGGTTAACGGAACGAGAACAGTCTACCTAAATGGATTAGCACAGGGGTCACTAAATTACGGCCCGCGAAGGCATTTTATCAGGCCCGCCGACAGTACCTGATTTTTTTTTGTTAAAACGTATGGAACGCGAGACATTCTGATACCATTTAAATTTAAAATATCATGTTAAGCTTATTAAATCTTCATGGACTTGACTACGGAATCAACCCATCGAACGAAATTAACTGATAAAACATTTGAAAGCAATTTCTTGATTGGATGTAGCAATTCCAAACCAAACATTGACAATATCTTGAAAGAAAAACTTCAGTTTCACAAATCTCACTAAACGATTCTGCTAATGTTGCGTTCTTTGATAATGTTTTGAAAATAAATATGTTGGTTAAATTTTTTTGTGCATCTTATGCCACTCATCCATGAATATAACATGGAAAGATAATTTTGTTTTACATGTTTTTCTCAAAGCTTTGTTCTGGCTAGCAAGTTTTGAACTCAATAATAATGTGGCCCGCTCTCGTCATTTTTTCAATTACCCGGCCCACTATGAAAAAAGTGTGATGATCCTGGATTATATAAAGATATAATTCGACGTTTCGTGAAGGCTCCCGATTACATGACGGTTCCCAATTACGACATGAAAATTCCGGAGTTCGACCAGTTGGCACCCGAGTTCGGTGAAAAACCATAAGGAAGGTAGGATGGCACATCGGTCAAAACCTTTGTATGAAACAATAAAGATGAGGACAACAGCCCTAAAAAAAATAATATAAGGTTGTTTGAAGCTGCAACCTCCAGATTATTTTCACTTTGAATTGTATTAATTCAACCACTTATATTCATTACCCGATGTGTCCAACTGGATCAATCCTGACTACGGGCGAAAATAACATACGAGATATATCAGAAAAGTTTCAAGACTAGTGTCACAAAAAATAATTTCAAATCCAAACTACAAACTACAATTTATTCCCTTCAAAGTAATCCCACTGGAGTCTAATACATTTTCCTCCCTCTCTGTACTCCTGGAGGATCTTCCGGTATTCTCCGTAGTTCTGTCGTCACGGCCTTTTTGATGTCCTGCGCATCCTCAAAACAGGTTCCTTTGATCTTGGGTTATCCGCGCAGCATTCAGATTCCGCACAGGCTGGTTGATATAGGCCTGTTTTGGAGCGACACATATATGTGCCCATGTGCTGGTTTCCATAAAGAGAATGTCACTTATGAATTCATCCTTGCTTCTCCAGCAGTGCCCAGCATGTATCGTTCGTCTCAATCTGATGTTTGGTGTGATAGGGACAAGTGTCCGTACAGCTGCTTCATTTTGGGTTGTTGTTTTCACGATTTGTTTAAGATTGCAGGCAGATGTCTTGTTCAGCTCCCATCTAGTTTATTCTCTAGGTCCAAGTTGTGCAGCCATGCACTAGCACTGATACAGCTACGGCTTGGAAGAATTGTCGCTTTAACTTGTCATTGAGATTTTATTATTTCTTTATAGCATACCATACCTTCCCCATGCGAACATTATCATCTGTGGATGAGATATTACTAAGTGAATTTCTTTCCGGGCTTTAGAGTTTGACCGTCGAGTGTTGAGATATTTCCTTCTTTTTTTAGAACATATGAACTCAGTTTTATCGGAGTTCACATAGAGGCCGATGTTCCCTGCTGCCTTCTTCAAGATATGTAGCAGGGATTCGACTTGTGCAAGAAGAGCCAGGTCATCTGCGTAGTCCACATATGTATTAGTCTTTGCCGGATATCGCCTGCTTCTTGCATATTTTTATATATATTTACCAACCCCTGCATGAGCAGGATGCGACACAAAGTAATTTCTTAAACAGGGTTGAATTCAGAATTTTCCTTCTCCTAGACCGGTTGCCTAACCAAGATTAAAGAGCCCAGTCTGCCCTACTATTTACCCATAGCTGGAGGGAGAGTAGGATTCTTTCTTTTCCCAAGGGTATTAGTGCTAAATGAAATGCAATTACCACGTCCAGGATTTGAACTCGGGGCGACGAGTCCATTTCCCATGACTTTAACCATTGTCTTGTTTTTTTTTATAGCGAGGCATTTTTCTTTTATGGAATATAATAATGTTCGAAGTACATAATGTAGCAGTTTTTGTTATATGAGGCGTGCTGTAAACCACCACGTAAACTTATAGACTCGGCAGCGTTACGTGGATTAAACCACAGACAATCAACAGCCGAATACGTGGTTAGTTAAATATTTAATCGCCAATTTCGAAAGCCGTTCATTTGCACGTTATTCGACATTGACGAACGGACCTGCAACGAAAGGATCATACCCAGCACAAAAGGACCCAAGGAACAAATAAAGGATCGTATCCAACACTAAGGGACACTAAGAAACAACTAAAGGATCATACCCAACTCTAAGCGACATCAAGGAACAACCAAAGGATCATACCCCAACACTAAGGGACACCAAGGAACAACCAAAGTTTCTTCACCAAGATCTCGCTCCGCTAAACACAAGGGATCACCGGTGGGAAGTGCTCTCGTTTGAAGCCTAAAATGACCACAAAAATTCTAACACATAGACAAGGCATGAATTATCTAATTTCAAGTAGAAAAAAAAAGCGAAATCCTTTTAAGTGTCCCGGTGTAAAAAGGATAATCAAAGTTCTGAAAATTTAAAAAGAGAAGCTAAGAAATGTTTGCCAAATTAAAAATATCTTTCATCTTAAAATTTTGAAAAAATTGGCAAAAACTAATGAAAACGGCGCCAAGTTGTTTAAGGGTTATTTTCAAACGTTGTCTAAAGTTAGATAAGATTTTATATTTCACCAATTATTCCAAAAATGTATGTTTACACTTGATTTATTGATTACTACGTGGGATGTCCGAAAATTAAGTAAAAACATTTATATATCTAATATATATAATAATACTGGCGTTCGTACAAATTGCGGCCGTTATCATCTTGCAACATCCTCTGGTAAAAAAAAAATGCGACTGTCCAAATTAGTGTTGTCACCTCAGCTAAATAATGGATCATTCTATTTTTATTATAAAGAAAGAAAAGATAGAAAAGGGATATGCAAAACAGAAAAAATATTAGAAAGAAAGTAGGTAACGGATATTATCGTTACTAGTACAAAATAAAAAAACACCCTCCGGGTGATGTAAAAATAGATTTTTGAAACATATTGCCTGAGGGGTGGGAGTAAAAAATTCAATGTCAGCGAGTTTGTACCCCAAGTAAGTAAAATCATCAAATTCATTAAAGGATTAAAAAATAAAACAATTTGAAATGTAAACTTTAAATATGTATTAAAATAAAACAAACTATATATAGATATATAATACCAGTCATGTATTTATTAAATCTTGTTTTAAAAAACAATAAGGACTGTCTAATGTTGCATATTCAAATTTTGAGTGTATGTATTCTATGTTATGATGATTTTGGGTAATGTGACGTAAACAGTGACGTTGTTTTTGTTACAGACAAAAACCGGAAGCGAATTTCTATTATTTAATAGAGATGTGAAATGAAAACAGCCACGTCCATGATCTAAACTCGGGTCGACGAATCCATTTCCTATGACTCTAACCATTTCACCAGGCGCCTCCACTAGATATGTATATCTATATATATATATATACATGATGTTGTAAATATGTCTACATTGATGCTTATTTATAAATATACGTATTGAATATTGGGAAAATTTGTGGGGTTGTATTAGAAGCATGGAAAAATATAAGATCGAATAATTGAAAGTAATTAATATTGTGTCGTTTTTAATCTTAATTATTAATCCTGTATCACCCCCTATATATATATATATATATATATATATATATATATATATTGTAACTTTTTACAAACATATGTGTGACTCCCCCATTTGATGCTGAGCAATGTATCATGGTCAAATCACAAACAACTATTTTTTTATATTTTACAATTCACGTTTAGGTATTGTGAATCTCTACAGCAAAAATCATTTCCAATGCATTTTTCCAGCAAAAATAATTTGACTATGAATATCTATAGTAAAAATCATTTCCAATGCATTTTTATAGCAAAAGCCATTGGCCTATGAATTTCAATAGTAAAAACCATTTCCCATGCATTTTTATAGTAAAAATCATTTCCAATGAATTTTTAAATTAAAAATCATTTTTAATGCATCTTGGTTATGAAAATCATTTCCAATAGATTTATATAGTAAAAATCATTTCCATTGCATTTTCATAACGAAATTCATTTAAAATGCATTTTATAGTAAAAATAATTTCCGATTCAATTTTATAGTAAAATCATTTTCTTATCCATTCTTAGTGTTAAAATTATTTGCAATGCATTTTTATCGTAAAAATGAATAATTTTAACAAGGTGCTATTTTTATTTGTGGTGAAATACATATTTATCATTTTACCCGAAAATTGAATTTTCGACCTCGATCGTAAGGTCGTCCGAAGGACGACATCCAAATAGGCATACATTTCTAGGGACTCATGGGAGATGCGCTAGTGTAACAGTTATCGACGTTGGAAATAAAAATCAGCGACCCGAGTTCAAATCCTAAACGAATTTGTTTGTGTTTCACTTGGTGCGAATTCCCTTGAGAAAGAAATATGTATTCACCAAACTCCCCGCTCAGCAAGATGTGACACAAGGTCAATTTAAAAGCCGAGTGAAACAGGTTTGAATTCAGATTTTTTTCTTTTCCTATATGGGCTAAAGATCCAATTATTTCCTACTAGAATATTTGGATATATACTTTTCCCAATGGTAGGTATTTACCCAACCCATTCGCTATGACTAGGATGCTACACAAGGTGGCAAGCATGAGCATTCTGCGAACTCACTGTTCACTAGTAATGGATCTGTAAGATTAGCTTGGTAACCAACACACCACGATGTGACGCCTACTTTTCTCAAGGGTATTAGCACAATATCAAATATATATAGCCTCGCTCAGGATTTGAACTCAGATTGCTGTGACTATTTCTACGTTGATAACCATTACATCACGAGTGCCTCCACAATATGTTCTTCGTCCAGCTTTGGATAAATAGTTGGGCAGACTAGGCTCCTTGGAATGGCAACCAAGCTAGAAGAAGGAAAACTTTGAGTTAAACCAGTTAAACTTCGCAATAAAATTGACCTTGTGTCGCATCTTGGTCGTGCAGGAAAGTAGTCTAGCAGAAGGAAAAATATGAATTTAATTCAACTGTACTCCAATTGTTGCGATACGGCTCACTTTTAGAAGTCTAGCGTTTCTTTCTTAATAAATCTTTTCTCTTTCCTGTGGTAACCTGCGTTAAAGGAATCGAACACAAATCGCTTTACTCATCTGCCAGTATCAAATTTATTTCCTTTTATCAGTTGATGACCTGCCAATTAGTCGGAGGGAGTTATTCCGACTGCATGTCTAGCCTAAGTAAGGGCCAAATTGGAGTGTTGCATAGGCTGAGTTTAAATGGGACACTAAAATATTCAACCACTCCGAAGCAGAGTGGACCTGTGAGTGCTGGCTATGAAGGGGTACTCCATACTCACCAGAACTTCAGAGTTGGAACTTCACCATTAGATTTGGTATAACGGAAAGTGTTGGATGAATACATAAATTTGTAGTGACTCTTTAGTCATCTTGTAAAATCTTCACGGGCATCTTCTTTGGGTATGGTAGGTATCAAGCTAGAGTCATTATAATGAGCGAGAAGCTGACTCCTAGGTTCTTGATAGCGCTGCATCCGGGCAATTTTTCATCGTAATCGGAAAGGGTCAGGTGCCTGTTAAATGTTAATAGGCTGATACAGACGTTTGAAGCTGCTTGCACAATGGATGTAACTACAATGGAATACAATTGCGAGGAAACTGCCAATTATTGCCCGGCTTTCTATAGAAAACCGATGGAGAGCGGCCTTCCCGCTCTTTTCAGAGAAAATCGCAAAATTGGACGCCATTTTTTCTATGGCGAGCGTCTGGCACGAGACGAAGCTTGAAAGAGTGACTGGCGTGCGAATCTAGCCACTCAGGTGTTCACTTTCCCAGACACATTGTCGCCAATGCTACCCGACACACAAAAGATCTCTTGATATATATATATATATATATATATATATATATATATATATATATATGTTTCAGACTTTTTCACGTTCGCTACCTTTTGAGATGATAATGGCACTTCACACTAATGAGAACACGTGGGGATCGCATTTCCAGATTTATAGCAGTCATAAAATAAGTTTCGTTCGATACTTCCGTTTAAAATCAAATCGAGACTCTTATAATGGCGGCAAAATGGAAGGCAGAAGATCAACGTCAGTTGCTAAATGTATTATATTTCATTTGATTCGTTGATTGGTTGGTTGGTTGGATTTTGCGACATGTCAACCTTTTTGGGGTTGTTTTCTAAACTTTTTGGGACCGTTCCAAGTGCACCAACAACAACTGGCATCACTTTCACACCCGTATTCCACAGTATTTTCAATTCTCTAGCAAGGTCAGGTTATATGTCTAGCTTTTCGTTTTATTTCATCTTCAACTTGTGATCTGTTAAATCTGCAATAACTACCAGTTGTTAAGTTCTCTTTGTCTTGTTAATCAATACTCGGTCTGGTCACCTGATAAGGTGGTCTGTGTTTATCTCAAAGTACTAGAGAATTGTATGCGTTTCATTCTCAAGAACAGATTCTGGTTTATGCATATACCATTTTGTTGTAGGGTCAACGTTTAGATTCTTGTACATGTGCATCATCTTTTGAACCCAGTCGTGCCTAGCTCTTTATTCCCATTTTCTATTTAGTTGCATTCGTTTAATACATTGGTTGATTTTCTCATCTCTGTTTCCACACATCCTACATTTCTCTTGTGTCTTATGTATATTTGCTTTGATATAATTTCTTCTTATGACATTTTTGTGCTACAATGAGGGATTCGGTTTCTCTCTTAGGGTTTTCTTTTCTTAAGCAATTCTTTTAATGTGCAATCTTCCTAATTTGTCGCTTGAAGTATCCATATATTTATTTTTCTTCCCATTTATGGGTTGTTTTTTTGTTTTTTGCTTATTTTTCTGTTTGTCCATATGTTACAGCTACTGTTATTGGCCGCCGTAATTAATATTTACTTGCTCTTTTATATGTATTCTTCGAGACCTTGGATTGTGGCATCTATGATATCGTAACTGCTGGCTAAACATCTTCCAATTTCTTTACTTGATGCATCTCCTTGCTGGGCTCCTGTGATAATGTCAAAGAAATCATTGTCACCATTGGATAATGAATCATTTGTGTTTTTGTAGTACATCATTATATTGGCAAGAGTTTCATAGAAGTAAGTAAAGTCTTGATGGTTATATTTTACGGCATGTCAATCCTTTTTGGGTTATTTTATACCGAAGACATTTTGTTCGATTCATTCTTGATGGGTATTCAATTTCTACACTAACTTTCTACTACTTATCCCATAGATTGGACCCTAACAGATACTACCACTCCGGGTCAGAGTAATGGCGATGAAGGGTACTCTACATTTTCTACCGCTGCAGAATCGGAACTTCACCTCTAGATTCAGTTTGACGCCATACCCAAGATACTAAGTGTATTTGCCGGCTCATCCCACTTATGAGGGCTGGACACAAGGTCTCGTTTTTACGTGGGCGAATAAAAATTGCGTCGATCCGGGTGGATGGCCACCTGGGATCGACGCTAATAATTGTACTCTACCGGTCCAGAGGCCGAAGCACACTGGACCCCCAGCCGAGGCCGGGTGGATTAGGTAAGAATCAGAGCATTGTAACTGGAACAGATACTACACTCTGATCCCCACCTGTGACCCAAGATACTAAGACTCTCAGCCAAACCCTTCTCGTACATTTATGATAAGAAGTTGGGGGTTTGCTATAAGAGCAATAGGGTTGGGAATATCATATGGGTGTTAGGGCTTGGTGTGGCTAACCGATTGATCGGAGGGGGCCTTTTCGACAGCCTGTCTAGTCTAAGTAAGGGTCAGAGTGGGGTGTTGCATGTCATAGACTGCTCAACCACCAGGATTCCGTCCGTAAGCCTCTAGTGTCTCCACCCACAGTGAACAGGTGGCTCCATTAGGTGGGGGTATAATGCCTTGTGCATTGTCATTAATTTTCTTGTCTTTTGGTCTATCAGTCAGAGTTCTCTTCTTGTCCATTTTAAGAATCGGCCAGAGTATCTTATTATGGGGACGGCCCAGATATTATTTCCCTTTATGTGATTTTTTGGCTGCAGAGCTTGGTTTCTAGAAGTTTTCTGGTTCTTCTGAGATATGACATTTAAAAAAATCTTTTCCCTTCATCTCGGTTTGTTTGATGGTATTCGCTTCTATTATTAGTATTAGTATTCCTAACAGGACCTGTGGATATACCATAGTATAATAGTTTATAGTTTAATATTGAACTATTCAGCAATAGCTCTTAAGTAAACATATCAAACGGTGTAATAATTAAATTATCATACTGTGGTATATCAACAGATCTTGCTAATTATTATTATTATCATTATTATTATTATTATTATTATTATTATTATTATTTAGCTGGTGGTTCACTGGAGAGTGAGTGACAGCAAGTCTCCTCAGGTATCCAGGACTCTTCTATTCCAGCCGATCTCAACAATGCTGTAGTCTGGATGATCTCGATTCTTCCTCTGAATTCCAGTTCATCCAGGCTCTTTTCTATACCGCTGAGGAACCAATTACAATTGGAACGATCTTCAACTTCATGTTTCACAATTTTCTCAGTTCTCTTGCAAGGTCTAAGTATTTGTTTATCTTTTCACTCTCTTTCATTTTCACTGTGTCATCGGCCGGGACGGAAAAATTCACGAGATGTCTATTCTTCCCCTTCTTGTCAATCAAAAATAGGTCTGGTCTCCTGGCCGGGATTAGGTTATCCGTCTGTATCTTAAAGTCTCAGAGAATTTTTTGCATATCATTCTCCATGACAAATTCAGGCTTGTGCATATACCATTTAGTTGAATGGTGAAAATTGAATTTCTTGCACAGTTCCCAGTGAATCACCTTTCCCACCCAGTCGTGCCTAGTCTTGTACTCTCTTTGTACTAGTTTGTTGCATTTGCTTTATTATTATTATTATTATTATTATTATTATTATTATTATTATTTACTCCTTTTGAGTTTTCACATCAGCATTAGTTGATGGTCTTTCACTGGAGTCTGAGTGACAGCAAGTCTCCTCAGGTTTCCAGGACTCTTCTGAGTATTCTGGCAGATTGCAGCAGTGCAGTGTTCTGAATGGTTTCAATTCTTCCTCTGATTTCCAAACTTTCCAAACCCTTTTCCAATCCTTTTGGGACTGTTCCAAGTGCACCAACTACAATTGGCATAACTTTGACTTTCATATTGCATAACTTTTTTAGTTCTCTGGCAAGGTCCAGATATTTGTCCATTTTTTCATTTTCCATTAGCTTCACCCTGTGATCTGCTAGCACTGCAAAATCCACCAGTTGACAAGTTCTTTCTTTTTTGTTAATCAATACTAGGTCTGGTCTTCTTGCTGGGATAAGGTGATCCGTTTTTATTTCAAAGTCCCAGAGAATTTTATGCGTTTCGTTCTCAAGAACAGATTCTGGTTTATGCATATACCATTTCGTGCGTATCATTCTCCAGGGCAGATTCAGGCTTGTGCATATACCATTTAGTTGAATGGTGAAAATTGAATTTCTTGCACAGTTCCCAGTGAATCACCTTTCCCACCCAGTCGTGCCTACTCTTGTACTCTCTTTGTACTAGTTTGTTGCATTTACTTTATTATTATTATTATTATTATTATTATTATTATTATTATTTACTCCTTTTGAGTTTTCACATCAGTGTTAGCTGCATTTTGTTGTATGGTCAAAATTAAATTTTTTGCATAATTCCCAGTGGATCACCTTCCCAACCCAGTCGTATTATTATTATTATTATTATTATTATTATTATTATTATTATTATAACCATTGTTTTTAATTTAATAGTCTATGACAGCTCATTCATGTTCAACAGAATTATTGAAATCGTCTTTTCATCTGGATTCAAATTGGGATGAAAATTTTATTGGAAAAAATGAATCAGTTGTCATAGTCTATTAAGTAAAAATATTAATAATCATTATTTAATTCTTAGCGAAATTCTTACTCCAGATTTATTGATGGTTTTTCACAGGAGATACGGTGACAACAAGTCTCATCAGGTATCCAATATTCTTCGAAGAAGTCTAGCTGATTTTAACACTGCTGTGGTCTCAATTCTTACTGTAATTTCCGGTTCCCCCACTCTCTTTACCATCTCTTTGTTTAGTTGGTTGATTGGTTGGATTTTAAAGCATATCAACCATTTTTGGGTTATTTTATGCCGAGGACGTTTTTTAAATTTTTTTATTCATTATTGCTGGTTTTTTTTTTACCGGTGTTGCAGTGACAATAAGTCCAAATGTCTTCTAAGATTCTGCACCACCTGGACGATTTGAACGGTGTCATATTTAACCATAGGGTGCTGCAAGATGATAACGGTCAGAAGATTAAGGAACAAGCGTATCAATATAGAGATTTAAGAAGATTATAGTAATCTATTCATTTTTACCAAACTTTCTCTCGTTTGTGTCAATATATTTGTGTTTTCAAATTATTACCGATGATGACACCATGCGGTCTTTGGTTGCATCTTCCCAACTGCCTATGGGGATGTTAAAGTCCTTCAGGTTTCTCTTGCTGTTGTTTTTGTACCTGAGCTTTGGTCTACTGATTTCACGTGATCCCTCTCTCAATTGTGAGTACAGAATCTGCTTTAATAGTGTGTCATCCCAAGTCTGTTTAAGTGGCCAGCCCATCTCAAGTTGCGTTGGACAAGTATACTGTGCATGCCAGGGAGTCCAGTTCTCTTCAGGATGGTCCTGTTTGAAACATGTTGCCACCACATGACATTTAATAAACTGCGCACATGTGTTTTTAAATAAAAGTTTTGAAACTTTCTTTTGTCGACTCTGTGTAATGCGGTTAGTGGCGGGAGTGGCGTTTAGAGTGGCGATGCTGTTGCTGATGGTGGGGGTGGAGTTGTTGTTGTTGGTGGTGGTGGGTGTGCTGATTTGGCGTTTGTTAATGTCTCAGCTCGGCCAACCAAGAAAAGGGCAATAGTCCAAACGAAAGAAAACCAACAAACTACGTAAACTAAATCCAAACAACGCAAATAAATAAATAAATAGATAAATAAAATCGTGGGTGTAGTAACAAAGAAATTGAATGCATCACATCAAGACGTTTAGAAAGAAAGAAATAAAAAAAGAAAGAAAGAAAGAAAGGAAGAAAGGAAGAAAGAAAAGAAATGAAGGAAGAAAGAAAAGAAATGAAGGAAGAAAGAAAGAAAGAAAGAAAGAAAGAAAGAAGAAAGGAAGAAAGAAAAACGAAGCAAAGAAAGAAGGACAGAAGGGAAGAAAGAAAGAAAGAAAGAAAGAAAGAAAGAAGAAAGGAAGAAAGAAAAAAGAAGCAAAGAAAGAAGGAAAGAAAAAAAGGAAAAAAAGAAACAAATAAAGAAAGAAGGAAAGAAAGAAGGTAAAAGAGAAAGAAGGGAGAAAGAAAGAAATAAGAAACGAACAAATATGGACGGAAAGAAAAAATAAAGAAAAAAGAAGCAAAGATTGAAGGAGGGAACGAAAGAAAAAAAAGGAAGAAAGAAAGAAGCAAAGAAAGAAAAAAGATGGAAAGAAAAAA
>CM042157.1:99763749-99771249 GCA_023376005.1 Doryteuthis pealeii | reverse complement strand
ATAAAAGCACAAGGAACGCGATTCCCTAACATTTAGGCATTAGTATTATTTAGATTTGTCTGACTATTATCCTTAACTTTATTGTTATATACAAAACATTTTGGTTGCCCCGTCGGGGGGGGGGGGGTCAGAAGAATACACCGACTGCACCTCTGCATAAAAAATCCCCTGAATGTAGCCATCTCTTGGCATACATTTAAAAAAAATCTATTTAACACATAGATGGGACCCTAACCGGCACTATCACTCCATGTCAGAGTAAACCTGTGAGTAATGGCAATGAAGGGTTACTCCACACTCCCCAGAGATCTAGAATTGGATGCAGTTTAACGTCATACATAGGACACTTCTATGTCGCCGCCTTCTAAAACATATATGATAAAAAAGGGTTTCGGTTTGCCATAAGAACAATTCGATCACAGCAGTCATATAGGTGATAGGGCATGAGGTGAGCAGCCAATTAATCGGAGTGGACATCTTCGACCCCCCGACTTGACCAAGTAAGGGCTGAAGTGAATTGTTGCATTTCATGGACATTTCAACCACCAAGATCCTGTCCTTAAGTATGACGGGTTACTTCCCACGTCGAAGAGGTAGCGTCAATGGGGGGGATTTTACTTATCTGCAACGGGGCAGTCGGTACATTTCACAGCTCCTGTCGACAGGGCGGTCTCCCTGTCGGCTTCTCTTTTGCCAGGGGTCGAGTCTCTCCCTGGTTACATTCACTAGCAAGAATGTGGCCTTGTGCCACATCTAAGCTAAGCTTATTAAATAACTATATAAGATATATTGCATAATTTTAAAAGCACTAATAACATGAGCTGTTTTGAGGCAAATTGAAATCAAATTTTCACAGAGACATCGGTAATAAATAAGATTTATTCTAAGTACTAGCAAATATATGCACCCTCCGGGTGCAAGTATTTAAGTTTTAATGTAATAAAATATTGTATTAAATTAGAAAGGCTAATGAAACTAAATAAGAATACAGATAAAAAGATTTGAAACAGAGGGAGTATAATAAAAAATGGAACAACTGAAACTTACTCTTCCATCACTCTCGTCTTTCATTATTATTTTTTCTAATTTAAGTATTTAGGTATAAGAGGAAGTAAAGAATAAAATGACAGTTATTTTATCTTGTTAATGGATTTCATCTAAGATTTATTGAAGAGATTGTTGCTTATATTCATTAAAATAAAACCAAACAGTTAGAAATCAATAATACTAAGCACATATTATTAAATTCGATTTTTTAATATTAATATGCAAATTAGCCTTCCCGTTCGCATTGTAAACCGCTATTTTGTTGTATATATAAATATAATTGCATGTTGTCAATATGTAGACATGGTTAACAGTATTAATAAAGACAATTTTATTAATAATTGAGGTTTAAATAAAAATAAAATTGAGAATGTGTGATGTCAATAACTAAGAGAATTGTGACTTGAGTAGGAATATAGTTTCGGTTACAGACAGTAAAACACATAATCTCCATTATAATAAGATTAATGATTTTGACTATAAATGAAATGCTCATTGACAAACTTACGCAATTCCTGAGAGTATTTTGACGCAAGCAGTGCCGTAGTTTCAGTTACAGACAGACATACAGACAAACGCTGAATCTCCATTACAATAAGAAATATGGCTACCTTTTATGAATTATAATCTTGATGAAAATATAATTTTATTTTTCTATTTTTTATTTGCTATTTTTATTCCTATATTTGATTTTAATGAAGGATTTATAAATATCTTGTCCACTTTTGGATAATATTCTACCAAGGACAATCATTTTGGAAAAATTATTCCAGTTTTGGTGTGTTCCGTGAGAAATCCTTTTTTGGTATCGATTTCTATCCGGCTCTGACATTAATTCGAAGGAAAAAAATCAATTTTTTCAGGTGATATGTGCTCTTGTCATTGATGTCACAGGAAAACTGCTATTTTTGAGACCATCAACACGAGAACTTTTAGCTTGAATTGAATCTTTAAAAACATAAACACAAAAAAAGGAAAAAAAAGAGGAATAAAAAAAGAAAAAATCCCTCAGGCCAGATTTATAAAAAGATATTCATAAAAGTAATTTAAAAAAAAGAATTCCTCTGTAGAACACCGTCTACCTGTCATTTTCTATCCATACCAGTTTTTGTTTTTAATTCTTCCTCTACGTCAATCTTCATGTAAACACCTACCCCCACTCTCTCTTTCTCTCTGTCTCTCTGTCTCTCTGTCTATCTCTCTCTCTTTCTCTTATCTTACTCTCTTTCTCTAGTTATCTCTGTTTCTTTCTCTTTTTTGCTTCTTACTTAATATATATATATATATATATATGTATATATATATATATATATAGGTTATCTACAGACACGTGTTTTGGTGTTTCACGCCTCTTCAGTGTGGCTAGACACAACAACTATCCTTGGCTAGGGTTGAACTCCGACTGACTGTTTGCCAGCCTGATATATATATATATATATATATATATATATATATATATATATATATATAATATATATGTACAAGGTGGGTCAAAAAAGTATCAAGGTTTATGGTAATTTTTAACACACCTTGTATTCTGAAAGAAATCACATTCCATTCATTAATTTTCTTCAGAATAGGTGTGTCAAAAAGTACCAAGTTTAAAGCTGTAATAAACAAGATAGAAATGAAGAATGAATAGAGCAGTTTTTTCAGAATACAAGGTGCGTTAAAATGTACAAAATATCTCGATAGTTTTTTGACACACCGTATATATATATATATATATATATATATATATATATATATATATATATATATATAATATACCAAGCGTGTTGGTATCCTTGCGGAGAGAAAAAACCCGGCAGAGAGTTTGATTGTAAAAATATACTACCAAACATCAACCAGGAAAAAAAATTTTTGAAAAAAGAAAAGACCAAGATATTTGTACCAACAAAAAAATAATCTATTGGTATAGTATTTGGCCAAAAGAAAAAAAACAATTTATATGCATATATATGTATATAAGATATATATATATATTCATATAACCGCTAGGAGAAGCTAATTTGTAAAAGTGCTCGATACCTAAGTAGAGCCAAGTAACTTATTACTTCCTTATATATATATATATATATATATATATATATATATATATATATATATATAGATAGATAGATAAATAAACCTAATGAGTCAGATATATATTTATATATAATCTGTTGAATTGAAATAGAAAACATTTACACATTAATAACAATTTTACATCAAATAACCCACATGGAGTTGATATGCCATTAGATAAACCAAACCAAACATAAATTATGATTAAAATCATAATAATGATATTTCGGCATTAAATAACCCGTGAGATGATATGCCGTTAAATAAACCAAGCAAACACAAACCAATATAAACAGTTATGATTATAATCAACAATATAAAATTGAATCAAATTTTGGCATTAAATAACCCACAAAGAGTTAACATGCCGTTAAATAAGCTAAAGCAAGCCAAATCTATTAATAATGGAGATTCGCTTCCGGTTTTGGTCTGTCACAAAAATTACGTCACTGCTTACGTCACATTACTCCAAATCGTCATAACATAGAATAAATACACTCAAAATTTGAACATGCAACATTAGACAGTCCTCATTGTTTTTTAAAACAAGTTTCAATAAATACATGACTGGTATTATATATCTATATATAGTTTGTTTTATTTTAATACATATTTAAAGTTTACATTTAAAATTGTTTTATTTTTTAATCCTTTAATGAATTTGATGATTTTACTTACTTAGGGTACAAACTCGCTGACATTGAATTTTTTACTCCCACCCCTCAGGCAATATATTTCAAAAATCTATTTTTACATCGCCCGGAGGGTGTTTTTTATTTTGTACTAGTGTACATAATTATGATTGTAATCAACAATTTACAACTGAATAAAATGTCGGCATTAAATAACCCATATAACGTTCATATGACGTTATTTCGTTGCCTACCAAATTCACCCCACAGCCTTACAATATTTTATTAGTATTTTTTCTCATGGGATATTCCACAGTCCATTATCCATTTACCTCAAAACTCATTCTATTTATTCTATTATTATTGTAATCTGATGTCTTCTACTCAATTATAATTAATTAAGCATGAGTTTTGTTCTTTGGTGGGAGAGTCGCTGTGAGCAGTTTAAAGTAGATGAATAGTTAAATAAACTCGACCAAACTACATATAACTTCTAAATAACGAATCTGATATACGGCCATTACGAAAAGACGAATCAAATTTGCGACCGAACCAATAAGCTGGACCTAATCCAGGGAACAAACCAAAAAATTACAGCTGTATTCATTATTTTTTATTTTTTATTTACTGTTGCTTGACCAACCCTCGTGGAGTTTCTATGCTACATTCGTAAATAGGAACATGTTAGATCCGGACTGCATAATTAAGCGGCGTCTTCTCCTCTGAGCAACATTTTCTAGACACAGGAAAGGTTAAAGATAAAAGTCGATACACGATTGTTAACCCTTTGCCTACCAAATTTCCCCAACGGCTCTACATTTTCTTGGTATTTTTTTTTACCTGTATTATGGGTTATTTTAAAGTTCACTAGCTATTCACTTCAGAACTCATTCTATTCAAATAAAGTCCTATTATTATTATTATTTACTCCTTTTGAGTTTTCACATCAGCATTAACTGATGGTCTTTCACTGGAGTCTGATGTGACAGCAACTCTCGACAGGTCTCCAGGACTCTTCTGGGTATTCTGGGAAATTGCAGCAGTGCAGTGTTCTGAATGGTTTCAATCCTTCCTCTAATTTCCAAACTTTCCAAACCCTTTTCCAATCTTTTTGGGACCGTTCCAAGTGCACCAACTACAATTGGTATCCCTTTCACTTTCAGATTCCATAACTTTTTCAGTTCTCTAGCAAGGTCCAGATATTTGTCCATTTTTTTCATTTTCCTTCATCTTCACCCGGTGATCTGCTGGAACTGCAAAATCCACCAGATGACATGTTTTTCTGTGTCTTTCAGCTCAATTATAAAGAATTAACCATCAGTTTTTGTACTTTGCTTGGACAGTGGTCGAAGAGGCGCTGTGAGTGGCTTAAACAAATAAATCAAACCAAACCAAACCAAAGTAAATATACATAGTTATGAATACAATCAAACACTTAAAATGAATCAGATTTTGGCATTAAATAACCCCAAAAGAATTAATATGCTATCATAAAATAAACCAAACCAAATATTTGTCAAAGATGTCAGTACATTCTACAGTTTAGTTTCAAATCTAGTGGTAGGATCTTTTCACTCTAGAGGGGATACGATTTCAACGCATGCGCATTCATACAATGAACGACCTACACAGTATTTTGTTTATAGTGGTAAAGGCTTGTGTTGGACCATCCGCTCTTTTCGGCACAGTCGATAGTAAAGAATTGTTGCACAAGTAATGCCACAAACCCAATCAACGACTGACCTCAGGTTTTTCAAATTCAGAGTACCTTCTCTTAGACTGGTTACCTATCCAAGGTTAAAGAACCCACACTGCTCTACTATTTTACCCATAGCTGAAGGGAGAATATATGGATTTATACATTTCCCAATGTATTAGCGCTATGTGAAATGCCTTGGCTAGGTTTGAACTCGGGTCGACAAGTCCATTTCCTACGATTGTAATAAGGCGCCTTATGCCACGCACCTCCACATAGAGGAGATACATAGGTGCATTCCAAGCCCCACGGACTGGACATGTAAGGCCACAGGTCTAAGCTATCTAGAGAGCTTAGAGCATTCACTACGATTGAGAAGTAAATATTTTATCAATCATCCGATGCATTCATCTGTGTCTTTTATACTGAAATCGATCAGACAAGACTTCGATTACGTTATGCATGAATACCATTCGGTCCTCGGATAGAACAACAACATTCTATCTATCTATTTATTTTTTACAAACATTTTGGTCCTACGTTGCAAGTGACCGATGCAAGAAAGAATGATTGTATTTTTTTTTAAGTATGCATTGGTTGGTTGGTTGGATTTTATCGCATGTCATTGGTTTATTCTATGCCGAATATATCTTATTTTATTCATTCTTTTGGGGTATTCAATTATTAATTTCAAGTATTAAACATATTTTTTAAAACTCTTCTTTCTTTATTTAAGCCATGGGACCCTAAGAGATACAACAAATCCGAGTCAGAGTGAACCTGGGGGTCAGAGCATTGAAGGGGTACTCCGCATTTCCCGGAGCTCCAGAATTGGAATTTCACCATTAGACGAGGTTTGACGTCATATCCAGAACACTAAGACCCTCAGTCACCGCCTTCTAGAACATGTATGATAAAAAGGGTTGGAGGTTTACCATAAAAGCAATGATTGGGACAATCACATAGGTCCAAGGGTTTGTCGTGGCCAACCGATTGATATGAGGGGCCACATCGACCGCCCATCTTGACCAAATTAGGGCCAAAGTGGAGTGCTTCCTGTCATGGACTGCTTAGCCACCAGGGTTCCATCCTTAAGAAATACGGATCACCACCCACGGCCTACATGTGGCCCCTAGAATTGAATGACTGAGTGATTGACAAGGCGTGGCGTAGTGGCTAACATGCAGGACTGCGACATCGTAGTAAGCGAGTTCGAACTCCAGTCGGTTTATTATTTTTTATATATTATATATTTTTTATTTTTTATATTATTTTATTTTCGAGTGTAGACGGCGGGGTGTGTGGGTCTTACACAGTGAAAATGATCAGCCACTTTCTGAAATACAAGTGCACGAGTTATATATGGGACGTGGACTTAGTTGTATGTTTATTGTAGTACGAATGGAATCGGCAATCTAAGTTCAAATACTGCCACTAGAGGGCGTTGCAACTTGGATTTTTAAACACAGTACGCGAAAAATATCTCTCTCTCTCTCTCTCTCTCTCTCTCTCTCTCTCTCTCTCTCTCTCTCTCTCTGTTAAGTTTTTAAGGGCCATTCCGTGGCCTTATAGCAGAAGCGCTGATCTGGTGCAATCCTTGATAAAGAGTCCATCCACAATGTGAATCTTTTGGTTATTAAAGTGTCCTCAGTTACTGGCAATTGTATAAGTTCTTCGTGAGTATTGGTAAAGATCCCGGCAATCCAATGTGCATCCTCAAAGAGTGTATTTGATGTGTGACTATTATGGGAGGTTTAAGTATCTTATCAGGCCAATAGTACTGCCAGCGATTGGTTAGAAGAGTCAATCACGTGACCTTAGCCTGTCTATAAGTATAAGCACACACCTTATATATGTGAAAAGCTCCAACACCCTCTTTCATCTAGCACCCACAAGTTGTGCATTTATCCATTAGGGTTTAGGGTCCTTGTCCCCCAATTATATCCTTAACTCCGTATATGTACGCCTATTCTTCTATACGCTAGGGCGCCACTGAAGTTATATGCACCAGTTGCGTCTTTACCATGTACCTGTTATACGATCGATATTCTCTACAGT
>CM042157.1:99726249-99758749 GCA_023376005.1 Doryteuthis pealeii | reverse complement strand
AGTATATATATATATATATATATATATATATATATATATATACTAGCAGAAGAACCCCGTCCAAAAGGAACCCGGATTAAAACGATTTTAAGAACACCAGGAAGTGAGAGAGAAAGGAGGAAGAGAGAATTTAGAGAAAATGATATTAATGATAAAAGAAGGAAAGTTTTCGTGTAATATAATATTCGTTCATTTAGATGAATTGTTTTGTTTTATTCTATTTTTTTACATTTAAAATGTTTTTTTAAGATATGTAATCATAAACTCGTGAGTTGTTTTAAACATTATTTTTAATTCGAAACATTTATTTTTCTAAAGGTTTTTGTACTTTCATATGAAGAACTTTGTAGAGTTCTACAAATCTATCAATTTTTAATTATTGAATTATATTATTTAATAAGTAAAAATCAAAAACTAATTTTGAACCTTTCATTTCGTTTCCAATTAAAAACAAGGAACATACCTTAAATAACAGGTGAAAATTGCCCACAACGAACCATTGTATGTATTTACCAACCCTCCGCATGAGCAGGATGTGACACAAGGTTAATTTATGAAGCGGGGTTTAACAGGTTTTAATTTAGAGTTTACCTGCTCTTAGAGTGATTACATACCCAAGGTTAAAGAGCCCAGTCTGCCCTACTATTTACCTATAGCTAGAGGGGGAGTAGTTAGATGCGTACCTTTCCTGATTGTGTGATTTTAATGCTTAATAACAGCTCTTTTCAGGTCATACCACAGCACGTACTTACAAAAACAGATCCTTTATCAATGTACTAGAAGCGGCTACCCAGCAATGCCTGGGTAGAGGGGAGGGAAAACCCTAGTGTATTGATTTGTTATCTTTTGAAATTTACAAAGGCTGGAAATTTTTAAGAATGCTACTCGAGGGATACGAGGTATGTCAGAAAAGTTCCAATACTAGTGTCACAAAAATGTATTTCAAATCCAAACTACAATCTACAAGTTATCCCTTTCACAGTATTCCCCCCTGGTGTCAAATGAACTTTCCCATCCTTCTCTGTCAGGCTTGCATGTACTCCCGGAAGGATACTTCCAGGATTCTCCGCAGCTCTGTCATCACGGTCTTTTTGATGTCGTGCACATTTTTAAAACGGATTCCGTTGATGAACCCCTAGAGTTGAGGTCCAGGAACGCTCGGATACTCAGAGTAGTGTGGGCAGGTACGTTTCATGGGGATGTACCCACGAGTTGTCCTGCCACATCTCTCACCTCTTCTCGCGCACTGAACGAAGCAAACTCCTCAGTATCTCTTTGTAGATATGCTGGTTGATCGTCTAGCCCTGTTAGTTACAGTAGACGATGCCCCTCATTTCATTTGCGATACCAGTCTTGGATCTTTTTTGACATATCCTTTGTAACGTACTCTAAACACAAATATTACAAAACCATGAAAACAGAAGTGGGAAGCAACAACTTGGAGATATCGCACATAAGAAGACATGGACATTAGGGTAGGTTGATTTTTCACTTTTTTAAAATATCAAATTGTCCATCTATGCAAAAGTTGTGTGTTAGTATACTGAATACTGATATAAAAAATTAGATGTTTTACTTGTACCATTGTTTGAGGAAATAGCATTAAAGATCGTCTGTTAAAATTCACAAAAATCCTTGTTTTTATGACATTTGGCCTAGACATTGGTTAGAAAATTTACTATTTTCAATATTTAAATCAGAAAATGATATTTTATTTTATTAAAATGAAACGAATTAGATATTATAAATAGAATTTAAATTGAAAAATATGTATTATGAAGGGGAAACCTCAACAGATAAGCTGAATCTCTTATAATTGCAGCACAAGAAAATACCATAAAAACAAAAAGCAAAAATAGATAAGACACACCAGAATTCTAAGTGTAGAATGTGTGGAGAAAAAGACGAAACGGTCAAACATATAATAAGCGAATGCAGCAAACTAGCACAATTAATTGATTAACGCATAAAATTCTCTGGGACTTTTGTAAATAAAAACGTGATTTCCCCTATCCGCAGCAAGTAAATCGAGACCTTTCTGTGTGTTTACCTTTTAATACAAGAAAAGACAAGACACTTCAGTCACCATGTGGATTTTGGCAGTGCCAGCGGATGACAGGGTATAGCGCTAGAAGGAAAAATGAAAAATTATGGACAAATATCTTTGGACCTTGCCAGAGAACTGAAAAAAGTTTAATGAAATATGCAAAGGGAAAGTGATACCCAATTGTTAGTTGGTGCAACTTGGAACACGTCCAAAGGATCTAGAAAGGGTTTTGGAAAGTTTTGGATAATCAGTTAGGAAGGATGAAACCATCTCAGACACGTGGCACTGCTAAAAGGTTTCTGCCAGAATAACTCATTTTTAAGAGTCCTGGAAACCTGGGGAGACTTGCTGTCATTCAGACTCCAATGAAGGAGTTAGCAGATCAGCTAATGGCTGATGTGAAAACATCAAAGGAGTAGAATATATTTAATAACTAATAATATATAAGAGATGCAAAGATTATGCTGAGCTTGAGATAACGGTACGGATCACCTAGTCGGCGTTCAAGAAACTGGCCTACCATTAGCGTTAATCTACAAAGAAACACTAAAATTGGGACTCGTGGATTTTGTCATTCCAGAGGATCCCGAGTCGAAATTGGAATAAAAAGAGAAAAGGTATAGACAGAAGTACTTCGTCTAACCTGCCGTGATGAGAACTGAGGGAATACGGAAGATTGACAGACTAGAAAGGTCGTACGAATTGTAATTAGATCTTTTTGACGGCCCCAAAGACAGTTTGGAGATATACGTCCTGGTGAACTGGGAATGCAGAGTAAAAATCTGATACACTATTCAGACTACATCATTTGTTATAGGATATTGCTAGAATACTCAGAAAATGCTGGAGACTCCCAAGAAGACTTGCTGTCGCCTTCAGCCTGCCAGTGTTTTAACCGGTCACGACGAGTGGGAAAACCTACATAATCCTCAATTGACTCGAGATTGATTAGAGAAAGTCCTTATAACCTGTGGATAGTAACGGTACAAATAGTAGTCCGACAAGAACAATAAATTCACCATGGAAAATTGGAAGTTAACGAAGGAGAATCAAAACCTTGCCGTAAGGGAAAATCTAAAGAGCATCTTTTCTCAAAACCGACTCATTATCAATTCTGTACTTTGTCATTAACAATCATGATCACTCACTATATATTAGCAAACAATGTGGTTTAATCAAATGCCTGAAAAGAAATACTAGAAGATCTGAAACATGTGTTGTTGAAAATAAAATAATAATAAAATCTTTGAAAAACAAAATTTCATGTTTGTGGACATTTTTTTTATAAAATATCTAATTTTCATACCCGTTTGACCCATTAACAAAACAGAGGGAGAGAGGATAGATAGATAGAGAGAGAGAGAGAGAGAGAGAGAGGAGTGTGTGTGTGGTGTGTGTGTGAGAGAGAGAGAGAGAGACGAAGAGAGAGAGAGAGTGTGTGTGGTAATGAGAGAGTAGAGAGAGAGAGTGAGAGAGAAAGAGAGAGAGAGAGAGAGGAATTGGCGAGAGAGTGAATTTCCTTTTTGTGGGACTTTCCTTTTTCACCACACGATTTTTCTTTTCTAATGTTCTAGATTTCCACCGGCTCTCTCTCTTTAACAACCCCTTCTCTGTCTGCTATGTTCTCTGTTCTCATTGGCCCTTCCCTCTCATCTTTCCTTTAATCAGTCCCATTCTCTCCGTCTCCCTCCTCGCTCTCCCTACCCTCTCCCTCCTCTCTCTCTCCTCTCTCTCTCTCTCTAATCTATCATCTATCTATCTCTTCCTCTCTATCTATATCCTTCCTCTCTGAATCTATCCCTTACCTCTCTCTCCCTCCCTTCTCTCTTCTCTATTTCTCTCTATCTCCCATCTCACCCCCCTCTCTCTCTATCTGTTTTCGTTTACTCCTCTACCGTGTCTCCCGTATGCCTCCAAGCGACTGACATCTGGACTAAAGGTGACCCGACGCCAAATGTAGAACAGCATGTATGCCTCTCTGATTGCTAACGCCACCTGGTGAGCGGGGGGAAGGGGGTGTTTTTAACGAAAAGGTGACACACACAACAAGACATACAGGGGGGGGGGTCACGTGACCAGGAGATATCCGCCTACACAACCAATGCCCGACTTGAGAGTTTTTGGTTTTTTGTTGTTGTTTCGGGATCTTTGCGCGGGAACAAGAGGTTCGGTCTAGCAATCAGGACACATCTCCAACCCACCAGGCGCCCAAACACGCACGTCCGCAACCAAACACACGCACGCAATGGTTCACACGCGCGCACTGCAACATCACATAATACACGCAAAACGCACACATACACAAACATGCTCACACAACATGCACACAACACTTCGGTCTACACACATAACTCGCACGCACAGCACACATACATATGTACAGCACAGGCAGCATATATGAGAAAACATGTTGTGAGAACTACTTATTATTTCTGTGCTTTTCCTCTCTCTCTCTTCCCTCTCTCTCTCTCTGTGTTTCGTCTCTCCCTCTGCTCTCTCATATTCATTTCTCACATTTACTTCTTCTGCTCCTATCTGCCTTACGTATACATTTCCTCTTCTCTTCCCCCTGTCTCCCCCCTGTCCTCTCTCATCTATTATTTCACCACATTTTCTCTCTCTGTCTGTCCTGCCTTCTTTCTCCTCTCTTCATTCTCTCACCTCTTCTCTTCACACTCTCTTTCCCCTCTCTTGCTCTCCTGCACGTGTCGCTCTCACTCTCCTCTATCTCCTTATCTCTGATCTATCTATTAATTTTATTTATCTGTCCACTACGTTGCTGTGTCCTACATTCTGCTTATTTCTCTTTTATTCATCTTCTTTGCTACTTCTCAGCCCCTCTCCTCCCTCTCTTCCTCCTCTCCTCTTCTTAGTCTCTCGTTCCTCTCCTATTTTCATATTAATCTCTTCATTTAGTTCATCTTCTCTCTCCACCGCTCATCTCCCTCTCTCGCCTGTCAGTTCTCCTCTCGCTAATTATGTGTCCTGCCACTTCTCCTTCTCTCTCTCTGCTCTCTCTCAGTCTCTCATCTCTCTCTCTCTCCTTATTCATCTATCTATACTTGCTGTAAGCCGTTTCTTTAATTTCTCTTCTTTTATTCTCTCTACCCTCACCCCCTCTCCTCTTTAATTTCTCTCCTCACTCGACTTCTTGTGTTTCTTCTATTTCTCCCTATCTATTTTATCTCGCCGTCTCTCTCTCCTCTCTCTCCATTTTCCTCTCTCTCTGCTCTTACTCTCTCTCTTTATTTCTCTCCTCCTCCTTGGCTCTTTTGCTCATTTTTCTATTTCTCCTCAATCTGTTTTACCCCCCTCGTCGTCTCTTTCTCTCTTAATTTTGACTCCTAATCCATTTGAAGCTTTCCCTCTTTTTCTTTCATCCATTCATATTGGAATGATACGCTCCTGTTAAACAACATTTAAACACATCGAACCATTGATGTGCACTGATTTATGAGAGGATCGATGTTCATATATTCTGCATGAGTTTTCTACAATCACAACGTTGTCTTCGTAGGTGTTGCAACTGTCCAGTCCGATTTTACAACGCATCATCGCATTAGATTTAACTACGCGGGCAATGTTTCAGCGCGACCATTATCTAATCTCTGCTTAGCAAATATAGGATCAAATTACTTCCTTTTTATCAATAATTTTTCGTTGGTTTTGGTTTGGTTTGGTTTGAATGGGCTTTACAACCTCGTCGGTCAGTTTATTACCGACAAAAGTTTTGAAATAAATTCATCCTTAATGGATCCTCACGTTTTTTATAAACACATGTTTCCTATTTAAATCCATAGATGGGGACCCTAACAGAGCTACTGCACTCGGTCAGAAATGCAACGCGCGTCGGCAACATGGGGATGAAGGGTATTCCACATTTCCACCAAACCTTCCAGAATCTGCAAACCGCGCCATCAAATAGAGTTTAACGTATAATTTCCGCAGGATGAAACCCTCAGTGTACGCTTTAGCATCCATTGGAATAAAATGGGTATTTGGGATTGCTAGGAGGCAGATAGAGTGGGGCAATCATCTAGGGTGCTAGGTTTTGGCATCACAGCCAATTAAATCGGAGGCGGGCCCTCCGACCTTCCATTCTACGCTAATTAAGGTCTAAGTAGAGTGTTACAGTGCCATGGACTGATTGATCCCCGGGAATACTGTCCTTACCATAGCGGTGGCCCTATTGGGGGAGTCTAGCCGTCTGCAGAGAGTGGCAATCGGTCGTTATTAGTCTCATCTTTTAATTCTAATGTGACTTTTTAAAATCTAAACACACAGATTGTTGTTTCCTGCTGACAGCGATGACAATACTTCTCTCTGTGCGCCTAACGTAGGCTAGCGAAAAGTAAACTATAACAGCACACAGAGGAACAGCGATTCTCCTACAATGTTAGGGCATTAGTAATTATTTAGATTTGTCTGACTATTTATCCTTACTTATTGTTATAGTACCAAAACATTTTGGTTGCCCCGTCGGGGGGGGGGGGTCAGAAAATATACACCGACTGCAACCTCTGCCTAAAAAATGTCCGCTGAATGTAGCATCTCTTGGCATACTTAAAAAAAATCTATTTAACACATAGATGGGACCCTAAGCAGGCACTATCACTGCGGTGTCAAGAGTAAACCTGTGAGTAATGGCAATGAAGGGTTATACTCCACAACTGCCCCAGAGATGCTAGAATTCGGATTGCAGTAAACGTCATACATAGGACATAAGTCGCCGTCCTTCTAAAACATAATATATAAAAAGGGTTTTTGGGTTTGCCATAGAGAAATCATATCGGTATAGCGGGCATACGGAGCAGCCAATATATATCGGAGTGGGCATTCTCGACCCCCCGGCTTGACGCAAGTAAGGGCTGAGTGAATTGTTGCATTTCATGACATTTCAACACCAAGATCCTGTCCTTGAAAGTATGACGAGTTACATTCCCACTGATCGAAGAGGTAGCGTATGGGGCGGATTTTACTTATCTTGCAACGGGGAGTCGTATAATTTTTCACAGGTGCCTGTCGACAGGTGCGGTTCCCTGTCCGGCTCTCTTTCGTCAGGGGTTGCGTCTTTCTGTCAGGTGTTAGAGTCCTCCCTGGTGTTAACATTCAACTAGCAACGAATTGTGCCTTGTCCACTCTAAGCTAACTTTATTAATAACTATATAAGATAATATTGCATAATTTTAAAAGCACTATAGACATGAGCTGTTTTGAGGCACATTTAAATCAAATTTTCACAGAGACATCGGTAATAAATAATATTTATTCTAAGTATCAAAGATTTTGACTAATACAATGAAATGCTCCATTGACAAATCTTACGCAATTCCTGAGGAGTATTTTGACGCAAGCAGTGCGTAGTTAGTTACAGACAGACATACAGACAACTGCTGAATCATCCATTCAATAAAGAATATGGCTACCTTTTTATGAATTATACATATTGATGAAATATGATTTATTTTTCTATTTTTTATTGCTATTTTTTTCCTTATTTGATATTTAATGAAGATTTATAAATATCTTTGTCCACTTTTGGAATATTCCTACACAGGACAATTCATTTTGGAAAAATTATTCCAGTTTTTGGGTGTGTTTCCGTGAGAAATCCTTTTTTGGTATCGATTTCTATCGCGCTCTAGACATTAATTCGAAGGAAAAAATCAATTTTTTTTGAAGGTGATATGTCGCTCTTGTCATTGATGTCACAGGAAAACTGGCTATTTTTTGGAGCCATCAACACGAAACTTTAAGCTTGAACTGAATCTTTAAAACAATAAACAAAAAAACAAAAAAAGAGGAGATTAAAAAAAAGAAAAATCCTCAGGCGTCCAGGATCTCTATAAAAGATATTCATAAACGTAATTTAAAAAAAAAATGTTCCTCTGTAGAACCGTCTACCTGTCATTTTCTATCCATACCAGTTTTTTGTTTATAATTCTTCTCTACGTCAATCTTTCATGTAAAACACCTACCCCCACATCTCCTCTTTCTCTCTTGTCTCTCTGTCTATCTCTCTCTCTTCTCTTATCTTACTCTTTTCTCTAGTTATCTCTGTTTCTTCCTCTTTTTGCTTCTTAACTTAATATATATATGGGATTATATATATTATATATATAGTATATCGTACTAGCAGACAGTGTTTTGGTGTTCACGCTCTTTCAGTGTGCTCGCACAACAAAACTATCCCTTGGCTATGGGTTGAACTCCGACTGACTGTTTCCAGCCTGATATCTATTATAATATAATATATTATATATAATATATATATTTAATATATATACAAGTGGCCAAAAAGTGAGTCAAATGGTTTATGGTAATTTTTTAACACTACCTTGTATCTGAAAGAAATCACATCCTCAGTCATTAATTTTTTCTTCCAGAAAGGTGTGTCAAAAAGTACCAAATTTAAAGCTGTAAATAAACAAGATAGATAATGAGAATGAAATGGAACCTTATTGTTTTTCCAGAATACAAGGTCGTTAAAATGTACAAAATTTTCGATACTTTTTTGACATATCGTGTATAATATATATTATACTTATATAGTATATATAATATTAATACTATATATATAGACGAGAGAGAGAGAGGAGAGAGAGAGAGAGAGATAGATAAAACCTAATGAGTCAGATATATATTTAGTATATAAATCTGTTGAATAAACTCGAAACATTTACATATTAATAACAGATTTTACATCAAATAACACATGGAGTTTAATGTCATTAGATAAACCAAACAAACATAAATATGATTAATCATAATAAATGATATTGTCGGCATAAATAACCCGTGAAGATGATATGCCGTTAAATAAACCAAGCAAACACAAACAATATAAAGTTATGATTATAATCACATATAGAAAGTTGAATCAAATTTTGTCTTAATACTCCACAATAGCGTAACATACCGTTAAATAAAGGCTAAAGCAAGCCAACATCTATATAATAATCGGAGATTCGCTTTCCGGTTTTGGTCTGTCACAAAAATTACGTCACTGCTTACTCGTCACATTACCGCAAATCGTCATAACAGAATAAATACACTCAATAAATTTGAAACATGCCAACACTAGACAGTCCCATTGTTTTTTTTGAAACAAGTTTTAATAATAATGAATGGTATATACATATCCATATATAGTCTATGTATTTATATTTTAATACATATCTTTAAAGTTTACAATTTCCAAATTGTTTTATTTTTAATCCTTTAATAATTTTGATGATTTTTACTTACTTAGGGTACAAAACTCGCTGACTTGAATTTTTTACTCCGCACCCCTCAGGCATACTATTTCAAAAATCTATTTTACATCGCCCGGAGGTGTTTTTTATTTGTACTATGTACATATATTATGATTTGTATCACACAATTTACAACTGAATAAAATGTGCATTAAATAACCCATATAACAATTGATATGACGTTGTTTCTTTGCCCTACAAATTCATCCACAGCTTACAATATTTTATTTGTATTTTCTCATGTTTTCCCAAAGTCCATTAATCCATTTACCTCAAAACTCAAATTTTCTTAATTTATTTCTAAATATTAAATTTGTAATCAGAATTTCTTCTACTCAATTCTAATGAACCATAGCATGATTTGCACTTTGGTGGGTAGGACGCGCTGTGAGCAGTTTTAAAGTAGACAAATAGTTAAATAAAACTGACCAAACTGACATATATACTTCTTAAATAACGAATCTGATATGACAGGCCATTACGAAAAAGACGAACAAAATTTGCGAACCGGAACCAATAAGCTGGACTAATCCCAGGGAACAAACCGCAAAAAATTACAGCATGTATTCATTATTTTTTATTTTTTATTACTGTGCTTGACCAACCTCGTGGAGTTCCTATGCTACCATTCGTAAATAGGAACATGTAGATCCGGACTGCATAATTAAGCGGCGCTTCTCCTCTGAGCAACATGTTCTAGACACAGGAAGGTTAAAGATAAAAGATCGATACAGCGATGTTAACGTTCTTGCCTACCAATTTCCCACGAGGTCCTACACCTTTCTAGGTTGGTTTTTTTTTACGCTAATTATGGGTTATTTAAATTTCTACATACTATTCACTTCAGACTCATTCTATTCAAATAATGTCCCTATTATATTATTATCCTTGTGATTTTCAAACTCAGCATTAACTAGATGTCCTTTCACTGGAGTCTGAATGTGACAGCAAACTCTCGACAGGTCTCCAGGACTCTTCTGAGTCTTCTGGGAAATTGCAGCAGTGCAGTGTATCTGAGTGGTTTCAATCCTTCCTCTGATTTCCAAACTTTCAAACCTTTTCCAATCTTTTTGGTACCGTTCCAAGTGCACCCAAACAATTGTATCCCTTTCACTATCAATTCCATAACTTTTTCAGTTCTCTAGCAAGGTCCAGATAATTTGTCCATTTTTTTCCCATTTTCCTTTCAGCTTCACCGGTGATCTGCTGGAACTGCAAAATCCGACCAGATGACAATGTTTTCTGTGTCTTTCAACCGCTCAATTAATTAAAGTAGGTTAACATCAGTTTTTTGTTACTCTTATCTTTGGACAGTGGTCGAAGAAGGCGCTTGATTGGCTTAAACAAGATAAATAAACCAAACAGCAACCAAAGTAAAATATACATAGTTTGTATATACAAACAAACACTTAAAAAAGTGAATCAGATTTTGGCATTAAATAACCCCCAAAAGAATTATATGCTATCATAAATAAACCAAACAAATATTTTGTCAAAGATGTCAGTACAATTCACAATTTTATTTAAAATCTAGTTTCAGGATCTTGTCCTATGCTGAGGGGATTCTCGTCATGATTTTCAACGCATTTACGGATTCATACAATGAACGACCTACACAAAGTATTTGTGTTATAGTGGTAATAGCTTGTTGTGTTGGACCATCTCGCTCTTTTTGGCACAGTCGATAGTAAAGAATGTTAGCACAGTAATGCCAACATAACTCAACAACGACTACCCTCAGTTTTTTCAAATTCAGAGTACCTTCTCTAGACTGGTTATCCTATCAAGGTTTAAAAGAACCCACAACTGCTATACACTATTTACCCATAGCTGAAGGGAGAACTATATGGATTGTAACTTTTCCCAAGGTATTAAGCGCTATGTGAAATGCCTTGCTAGGATTTGAACTCGGTCGACAAGTGCATTTTCCTACGATTGTAATAAGGCCTTATGCCCGAACGCGCCTCATATAGAAGGGATACCATCGTTGTATTCCAAGCCCACGGACTGGACAAATGTAAGGCCCACAGGTGCTAAGCTATCTAGAGAGCTTAGAAGTCATTCACTACGATTGAGAAGTAATATTTTATCAATCATACGCTATGCATTCATCTGTTGTCTTTTATACCTGAATCGACAGACAAGACTTCGATTACGTATGCATGAATTACACATTCGGTCTGCGGAATTGAACAAACATTCTATCAATGGACTATTTATTTTTTTACAAAGACAATTTTTGTCCTAACTTGCAAGTGGACCGATGCAAAGAAAGATGATGATTTTTTTCAGTATGACATTGGTTGTTGTTGGAGCTTTTCGCATTGCTCAACCCTTGTTTATTCTAATGCGAATAATATCGTATTTATTCAATTCTTTTGGGTATTCAATATTAATTTCAAAGTATAAACATGATTTTTTAAAAACTCGTTCTTATTTAATTTAAGCCCCATGGGACCTAAGAGATACAAACAAAATCGAGTAGAGTGAACCTGGGGGGTCAGAGAGCATTGAGAGGGGTACTCCGCATTTCCCAGAGCTCAATTGGAATTTTCACCATTAGACGAGGTTTGACAGTCATATCCAGAACACTAAGACCTCAGTGCACGCGCCTCTAGAACATATATGTAAAAAGGGTGTGAGGTTTACCATAAAGCAATAAGATTGGGACAATAACATAGGTCCAAGGGTTTGTCGTGGCCAACGAGTTGATATGAGGGGCCACAATCGACCGGCCCAGCTTGCCCAATTAGGGCCAAAGTGAGTGCTTCCTGTCAATGGACTGCTTCGCCACCAGGGTTCCATCCTTAGAAATACGGATCACCACCTCACGGCCTACATGTGGTCCCCTAGAATGAATGACTGAGTGATTGACAAGGGTGCGTAGTGGCCCTAACAATGGCCAGGGCTGCGAACATCGTAGTAAGCGAGTTCGATCACCAGTCGGTTATTATGTTTATATATTATATATTTTTTTTTATTTTTATATTATTTATTTTTCGGTGTAGGACGGCGGGGTGTGTGGGGTCTTAACACAGTGAAAACGATCACGAGCTCAACTTCTGAAATACAAGTGCACGATTTATTATGGACGGTTCTTAGTTGTATGTTTATGTAGTATCTGATGGAATCGGCAATTCAAGTTCAAAACTAGCCACTAGAGGCCGTTGAACTTGGATTTTTAAACCAGTAGCGAAAACTCTCTCTCTCTCTCTCCTCGTCTCTCTGTTCCTCCTCCCTCTCCTCTCCTCTCTCTCTCTCTTCTTGTGTAAGTTTAAGGGCCATTCGTGCCTTATAGCAGAAGCGCTGATCTGGTGCAAATCCTTGATAAAGATCTCTCACACATGTGAACTTTTGGTTTACTAAAGTGTCTCAGTTACATGGCAATTGTAATAGTTTCGTGAGTATTGGAAAGATTCCGGCAATCAATGTCAACCCCAAAGCAGTGTATTGATGTGTGAACTTACTTATGGAGGTTAAGTATCTTATCAGGCCAATAGTATCTCGCCACAGCGAATTTGGTTACGAAGATCAATCACGTGACTTAAGCCTGTCTAATAGAGTATATAGCATCACCTTATAGTATGTGCAAAAGCTTCCAACAACCCTCTTCATCCAGCACTCCCACAAGTTGTGTATTATGGCCATTTAGGGTTTTAGTGGTCTGTCCCCAATTGATATGCCTATCTCCGTATATGTACGTGTCCTATTCTTGTATACCCTAGGGCGCCTACTGAAGTTATATGCACCAGTTTGCGTCTTTACCATGTACCTGTTATCAGTCGATCGATATTCTCTACAGTAAGTGACAACTTCAGCCTCATTTAATAGCCTCAAATTATCTACAATAACACTTTTTCTAGGCACTCACGTTCGTCGCAGTTTTGTATCTTTGTGTGAATGTTGTCACAACAATAAAGCGAGATGCTGATAGGATTGCTTCTGCGTCATGACCGCATAAAATTTTAAAAGGACACAGAAAAATGAATATCATGCGCTGATGGTTTTTTTCTTCGCCCACACTTTTCCAGCTCACTTAATACAAACATTTCACAAATATTTCCTTAGAAAACGATAACTTAGTAATAGGGTATAGGTAGGGGTAAGCATGACTTTAGTTGTTCATCAGATAAGGAAAAACGCTTCAATTTATTTAACGAACACTTTAGATGGGACCTCAGTTACAATTTCTTTGGGACTCATATCATAATGAAATTGTGAGTCCAGTAAGCATTGAAATTAAAAGCTATCAGCATCACGGAAAAATCATTATTTGTTATTGTTATCTCTTTGTTGGAATTTGTTGCACATATTCTTTAACGTTTGGGGGCTTTTCTAAGTGCTCCTAACGCTATTATAACAAGTGTATGAGCAGTTAACTAAAATAAAACCACCTTTTATCGTATAAGGCTAATAGATAGCATCTCAATCTCATGGAATCATTCTATCAGCCATTATATCATTTACATTATAGAGATTGTCCCAGTCTTTAGTTTTTAGCAAACCACAGTCTCTTGTAAGAGTAGCCAACTTCAATGAGAGCACTCCTTTTTCTGGTTACGTTAAAATCTAAAAGTTGATATTTAAAAGAAATTAAAGATCTTTAACTTATAAAAACTCGCTGGAATGAATGGGGTTTAATGTTAAAAGTTCTATTTTAGAAGAGAATTCATGTTTCGTTCTTGTTCATTTCTGTCTTGGTAAATTAGGATTCAATCTCGATCCTTTTTTTAACACACCTGCTGTTATTTTTAAAGAAATTATGAGGACAGTCCTCTGTAATTTCTAGCCAAAAGCAGAGTTTCTGAAGGTGCAACATTTTCTATACTTACTGGAGAAACATCCTACTCACCTCTCTCACTCCGCTCTCTATCAAATTTTTATTCATTTTATTTACTTTTTTAAGACTCTCTATGACAAGTGTCTCTTCTTTTCTTCCTTCTCTTCTCTCTCTCTCTTTCTTGCTTTCTTCTTCTGTCTATCATCATCATCATCTCTCTCTCTCTCCTCGTACTCTGGTCTCTCTTCTACTCTCAGACAGCGAGGGAGCTAGTATCCCTTTTTCACTAGCGCTGACCAAGGAGATTAATTTCAGCATATGGGGTGGAGCGCCACACCTACACATCAGCTCCTTCTCTTGATTAGCCCTAAATAGAATAATGAAAACGTTTTAATATATTACCTCCACTTACCTTGCGTTTCCATCTACGCAACAGAGCAATATAACAAAGTAATTACACACACAGCATTTGTTGTACACAGGTTGTTCTTGGTCTTTACTTACTACTTATCTTGTATTTTCTATTACTTGTGTCTTCATCTTGAATTTTCCGTTCTGTATCTCTGGCTGTGTATCATTCTTAGCTGGATCTTCCTTCTCTATTCGAGATCTGTCTGAGACGATTCTTGTTGTTGTTTGTGTATCAGTAATGGGTTTTAACAATGTGTTAGCCATTATTTGGGGATATGCTTGTATGGTATTGATTTGTTCATGTCTAGTTTGCTATGGTAATAAGAGTTTTATTTTAGCCCTCAAAAAAGAGGAGAATATCCTCTCATGTATGACATTTCAACATCATATCTTTCATATTGTTTGCTTCTAAAATAGGTTTTCTGATGTGAGCAAACAAACTGGCATCCATGAATTAAGTTTCTAATGTGCAAAGGTTTTTGACATGTTTAACATTTGTGGTTGTTTTCTGTTTGAGTATATAGAGAGTGTGTTAGTTCTTGTAATGACCACAATGCGTAATCGGAACATCAATGACTTGTTCTTTCTGTACTTCTTGAAAGTTGGGTCTCCACCACTCTCCAGAATGGTGTTTGATAAGGAAGAAGTTTATTGCTGGATCGTTGTTAATTCTACAACCAGCTGTTGTTGCCATTTTGTATGAAAGGAATCGAGTATAATTTTAGGTTTCAAATCAGTATATGGTTATCTTGAATATAGATCGGGGATCAAATCTAGAGCTGATTAGCCTTGGAAGACTACACTAGTACTCTCTCTCATTTGTTTAAACACACCTGTGAAATTAGGAATGTTTGGGGCGGGGGCAGAGATGAGGTCACTAATAAGCTAGTTGATTAAATGAATGGGATAAGAAGAGAGAGGGAGTAACCGAGAGAGGGAAAGGGAGTGAGTGAGAGCCTGGTGGGTGAGGAGTGAATAAATAGAGAGGAAATTGAACATAAGAGTGTGTTTAGGTGCGCGTTTAGCTCAGTCCAGTAGAGCGTTTGAACAAGGTTTTGGTGTCGATCGGTCCTCGCCAAGTCAACGTATGGAGTGACAGGCGATCTTGTACTGGTAAAGTGAGGAGCTATGGTGGGTTGATGGCTCCTAACCTCTAGATGCTATAAATAATCTTGTTGGTTTCTGCTGGCTAGTGAAAAGGGATAAAGTTCCTCGCTGTCTGCTGATACGCGACATTCAGGCCCACTAGCCGAGTAGACCAATGTGAGTAAGTTGAGTGAGTGAGTGAGTGGATGTGAATGATTTCATTGAGAGAGAAAGTGAAAGAGTAAGAGTAGAGAGTGGGGGAGGGGAGCTGCGGACGGAGAGAGAGGGAAGAAAGAAGAAGCAAGAAGAAGAAGAAGACGAAGAAGAAGAGGAAGAAGAAGAAGAGAGAAGAAGAAGAAAAGAAGAGACACTTGAAGAGAGTCTTTTAAAAAGTAAATAAAATTTTAAAAATTGATTGAGGAGCGGATAAGAGGGCGAGTACGATTTTTAGAAGAGACGAGGAGAGAGAGAGAGAGAGAGAGAGAGGAGGAGATAGAAGAGGGAGAGAGAGAGAGACGTTTTGAATAAGAGATTTAAAGAAGTAAAATTAAAAGAAAAAAGTAAAAAGTGAGTTTATTTATTGAAAAGCTGTATTGTATGTGTGTGAGAGAAGGAGAAGCACGAAAGAGACGACAGACAAGAACAGATAAAGAGAGAGAGCAGAGAGAGAGAGAGAGAGTAGAGGAAAGAGAAAGAGAGAGAGAGAGTAGAGAGAGAGAGAGAACGATGAAACGCTTTTGAAAGAGAGAGTTTAGAGACGTTAATACAAAAAAGAAAGCAAACGAAAGAACAGGGGACAAAAAGTTAACAAGTGAGACAGTAATGTTTCATTTGAAGAGAGAGTGAGAGATTGTGTGTGTGTGTGGGAGAGAGAGAGAGAGAGAGAGAGAGAGGAATGAAGAGCGAGAGAGAGAGAGAGAGAGGGAGAGACCTTTCTAAAAGAGACTTTGGGAGAGTAAAAAAATAGAGTAAAAGAAGAAAAAAACTGATTGAGAGAGTGAGGTGAGAGAGAAAAAGAGAATAGAGAGAGAAGATGAGACACTTGAAAGTGATAAAGTAACAACAAAATAAAAAAAAGTAAAAACATACAAAACCAAAAAAAAAAAAAACAAAACCAATCGCAATTGTCCTATGTAACGTTCTAACTGCGCAAATCATTTTCACAATCTTTTTGCTACCATCTTGTGATGTATTATTATTATTTCATTTTTTATTTTTTTTCACATTTTGTTTCGCATAGTTTTGTTTGTTTCTTTGGGATTTTTGTTTTTAGGAGGTGGGGGTATTTTTTTTTTTTACTCTGTAGTCCATTTTTTCTGTTGTTTTTTTTTATCTTTTTTTTTTTTTCACAAAACATTTCATCATACATTCGTTTTACTTCCTTGCTCTTTCAAAACCAATATTCAACGCGCGAGCTGATGGTCCGGAAATAACTGTCCCTGTTTATCACCGTTTGATACGCAGAACGTTTCCAGGCTTCGTAAAACCCCCACCCCCACACCCCCAAAACCTCCTCCTCCATTCCTTAACTTCTTCTCTTCTTCTTCTTTCTTCTTCTTCTTCTTTCTTCTTCTTCTTTCTTCTTCTAAACGCTTTTCTTCTCTCCTTACGCTCACGCGATCACTGCCGAGGTTGTCTCTACTGTCAAGAGTGGGTCTGTTGCCATGGGGCCTAACGACCGTCACTAAAGCGTACAACAGTACGCATCTTCCCACACGCTACACAGAGACCGCGGGAAACGCACAGAGACCCTTGTATGTAGCCATAAAAATCGAATAAAACGGAGGAGAATCACATTTGTAAATACGGTTTTTTTAAGGACCTGACTTTTGCTTTCCCTATTCTAATCTGAATATCGACTGGACTTTTGTTTCTTTAGCAACACAATTGAATTCCTTGTGTGTTCCTCTTCTATCTCTGTCTACTTTGGGAGATCGTCTGCTCTCACCTTTCATCTTTTCTCTCATTTATATTATATATCTATATATATATATATATATGATAAATACTATTATATATATATAGTATATATTATACGTAAAGGTGTGGTCAAAACAAGTTCGAGATTTTTGTACTTTTGGCAGCACCTTGAATTCGGAAAAAATAAAGTTCATTCAGTAATTGTTTCAAGAATACAAGGTGGTCAAGAAATGTCACCAATTTTAAAGCTGTATTTACCAAGATAGAAATGAGAATTAATGGAACCATTTTTTTTAGACTACAAGTTTGTCAAAAAGTACAAAAACATCTGCGATGGCTTTTTTGACACATCTCTGTATAGTATATATATAATAATAGGTTTATTGGAAAAAATGAATCAGTTGTCATAGTCTATTAAGTAAAAATATTAATAATCATTATTTAATTCTTAGCGAAATTCTCACTCCAGATTTATTGATGGTTTTTCACAGGAGATACGGTGACAACAAGTCTCATCAGGTATCCAATATTCTTCGAAGAAGTCTAGCTGATTTTAACACTGCTGTGGTCTCAATTCTTACTGTAATTTCCGGTTCCCCCACTCTCTTTACCAACCCTTTGTTTAGTTGGTTGATTGGTTAGATTTTAAAGCATATCAACCCTTCTTGGGTTATTCTATGTCGAGGACGTTTTTTTGAAAAAATTCTATTCATTATTGCTGGGATTTTTTTTACCGGTTTTGCAGTGACAACAAGTCCAAAAGTCTTCTAAGATTCTGCACCACCTGGACGATTTGAACGGTGTCATTTTTTACCATAGGGTGCCGCAAGATGATAACTTGTCAGAAGATTAAGGACAAGCGTATCAACATAGAGATTTAAGAAGATTATTGTAATCTATTTATTTTTTACCAAACTTTGTGTCAATATCTTTTGCAAAAAAATTATTTCAAATTATTACCGATGATGACAACATGCAGTCTTTGGTTGCACCTTCCCAACTGCCTATGGGGATGTTAAAATACTTGATGTTATCTTTGTACCTGAGCTTTCGTCTACCGATTCCCTCTCTCAGTTGAGAGTATAGAATCTGCTTTGAGAGTCTGTCATCCCCAAGTCTGTTTAAGTGGTCAGCCCATCTCATGTTACGTTGGACAAGTATTTCATACATGCAATTGAGTCCGGCTCTCTTGCAGATGGTCCTGTTTGAAACATGTTGCAACCACATGACATTTAATAAACTGCGCACATGTGTTTTTAAATAAAAGTTTTGAAACTTTCTTTTGTCGACTCTGTGTAATGCGGTTGGTGGCGGGAGTGGCGTTTAGAGTGGCGATGCTGTTGCTGATGGTGGGGGTGGAGTTGTTGTTGTTGTTGGTGGTGGGTGTGCTGATTTGGCGTTTGTTAATGTCTCAGCTCGGCCAACCAAGAAAAGGGCAATAGTCCAAACGAAAGAAAACCAACAAACTACGTAAACTAAATCCAAACAACGCAAATAAATAAATAAATAGATAAATAAAATCGTGGGTGTAGTAACAAAGAAATTGAATGCATCACATCAAGACGTATAGAAAGAAAGAAAGAAAAAAAGAAAAAGAAAGAAAGAAAGGAAGAAAAGGAAGAAAGAAAGAAATGAAGGAAGAAAGAAGAGAAAAAAGAAGAAAGAAAGGAAGGAAGGAAGGAAGGAAGAAAGAAAGAAAGAAAGAAAGAAAGAAAGAAGAAAGGTAGAAAGAAAAAAGAAGCAAAGAAGTAAGGACAGAAGGGAAGAAAGAAAGAAAGAAGAAAAAAGAAGCAAAGAAAGAAGGAAAGAAAAAAAGGAAAAAAAGAAGGAAAGAAAGGAAGAAAAAAAGAAACAAATAAAGAAAGAAGGAAAGAAAGAAGGTAAAAGAGAAAGAAGGGAGAAAGAAAGAAATAAGAAACGAACAAATATGGACGGAAAGAAAATAAAGAAAAGAAGCAAGAGTGAAGGAGGGAACGAAAGAAAAAAAAGGAAGAAAAAAAGAAGCAAATAAAGAAAAAAGATGGAAAGAAAAAAGGACCGAATGAAAGAATGGAGAAAGAAAGAAGGAAAGAAGAAATAAAGAAAAAGAAGCAAAGACAGAAGCAGGGAACAAAAAAAAAAAAGAAGCAAATAAAGAAAAAAGATGGAAAGAAAAAGGACGGAAAGAAAGAATGAAGGAAATAAAGAAGAAATGAGAGAAAGAAAAAGCAAAGAAAGGAAGAAGCAAATAGGGGAAAGAGAAGAAAGAAGAAAGAAAGAAAAAGAAAGAAAGAAAGAAAGAAATAAAAAAGAGCAAAGAAAAGAAAAAAGACGGAAAGAAAAAAGGACGGAAAGAAATAAATAAGAAAAAAAAAGAAAAAAGAAAATGGCGCCTATATTTTTCCTATGTCTCAGTAAATGTTTCTTTCATTAATTTCTTTCATTTCGACTGAACATTTCGTTCATTCCATTCACTTATTTTATTTCGTTTCATTTTTATTGAATTTATTGTTTTGTCTATTAAATCCGTTTGTTCCCACCGTTCATTCTTTTCTCACTTCCTTTCTCAGGATCAACTGAAAACTTAGTAAATAAAGTCTAACAAAAGTCATTCTGACGAGAATACATACACAGGGATCGAACTCACTTCGTAGAATTTATAGTCTTCAAGACTTGTTTACGAAATTTTAGTGTCCTGGATATGATGAAAAAGTGCATCTAGTGTTAAAATTCCATTCCTGGAGCTCTGTTGAGGAGTATTCTATCATCGCCATTACTCCCAGGTCAACTTTAACCCGAATGGTAGTACCTGTTAGGATTATGGGTTAATGCTGAATTCTGAAATCAGTCATTTTGGCAAGTATTTTTAACATAATAATAATAATAATAATAGAAACGCATAAAATTCTCTGGGACTTTGAAATAAAAACGGATCACCTTATCCCAGCAAGAAGACCAGACCTAGTGTTGATAAACAAAAAAGAAAGAACTTGTCAACTGGTGGATTTTGCAGTGCCAGCGGATCACAGGGTGAAGCTAAAGGAAAATGAAAAAATGGACAAATATCTGGACCTTGCCAGAGAACTGAAAAAGTTATGGAATATGAAAGGGAAAGTGATACCAATTGTAGTTGGTGCACTTGGAACAGTCCCAAAAGGATTAGAAAAGGGTTTGGAAAGTTTGGATATCAGAGGAAGGATTGAAACCATTCAGAACACTGCACTGCTACAATCTGCCAGAATACTCAGAAGAGTCCTGGAAACCTGAGGAGACTTGCTGTCACTCAGACTCCAATGAAAGACCATCAGCTAATGCTGATGTGAAAACTCAAAAGGAGTAAATAATAATAATAATAATAATAAATGAGATGCAAAAGATTATGTGAGACTTTGAGATACGGACGGATCACCTAGTCGCGTTCAGAAAACTGGACCAAGCGTTAATTAACAAAAACAAAAATTGGGATCTCGTGGATTTTGTCATTCCAGAGGATCACCGAGTGAAATTGAATAAAAAGAGAAAAGATAGACAAATACTTTAACCTTGCCAGAGAACTGAGGGAACTATGGAAGATGAAGATAAAGGTCGTACCAATTGTAATTAGAATCTTTTGAACGGCCCCAAACAGTTTGGAGAATAGTCTGGGTGAACTGGGAATCAGAGTAAAAATCGATACCATTCAGACTACATCATTGTTAAGATATGCTAGAATACTCAGAAGAATGCTGGAGACCCAAGAAGACTTGCTGTCCCTCAGCCTCCAGTGTTTCACCGGTTACGACAGGTGGGAAAACCTAATAATAATTACTAGATTGATTAGAGAAAGTCTTATAACTGTGGAAGACGTACAAAGTATCCGACAAACAAATAAAATTCACCATGGAAAATTGGAAAGTAAGAAGGAGAACAAAACCTTGCCGAAGGGAAAATCTAAAGAGCCATTTTTCCAAAACGACTCATTATCAATTCTGTTATTTGTCATTACAATCATGACACTCAACTATATACTTAGAAAAATGTGGTTAATCAAAGCCTGAAAAAAATACTAGAAGATCTGAAACATGTGTTGTTGAAATAAAATAAAATAAAATCTTTTGAAAAACAAAATTCATTTTGTGGACATTCTTTTTTATAAAATATCTAATTTTCACCCGTTTGACCCATAACAAAACAGAGGGAGAGAGAGAGATAGATAGAGAGAGAGAGAGAGAGAGAGAGAGAGTGTGTGTGTGTGTGTGTGAGAGAGAGAGAGAGAGAGAGAGAGAGAGAGAGTGTGTGTGTATGAGAGAGAGAGAGAGAGAGTGAGAGAGAAAGAGAGAGAGAGAGAGAGGAATGGCGAGAGAGTGAATTTCCTTTTTGTACTTTCTCCTTTTCTCACACGTTTTCTTTCTAATTTCTAGGATTTCCACCGACTCTCTCTCTTTACAACCCTTTCTGTCTGGCTATGTTCTCTTTCTCATTGGCCCTTCCCCTCTCTCTTCTTCTTAATCAGTCCCTTTCTCTCCGTCTCCCTCCCCTCCTCTCCCCTCCTCCCCTCCTCTCTCCCTCTCTCTCTCTCTCTATCTATCTATCTATCTCTTCCTCTCTATCTATATCTCTTCCTCTCTATCTATCCCTTACTCTCTCTCCCTCCCTTCCTCTCTTCCCTTATTTCTCTCTATCTCCCTCTCAACCCCCCCTCTCTCTCTATCTGTTTCCCTATTTCTCCTTACCTGTCTTCCCGCTATGCCTCCAAGCGACTGACATCGGACTAAAGGTGACCCGACGCCAAATGTAGACACAGTCAATGCCTCTCTGATTGCTAACGCCACCTGGTGAGGGGGGGAAGGGGGGTGTTTTAACGAAAGGTGAAACACACACAGACATACAGGGGGGGGTCACGTGACCAGGAGATAATCCGCCTAACCCAATGCCGACTTGAGGTTTTTGTTTTTTGTTGTTGCTTCGGATCTTTCCGCGGGAACAAGAGGTTCGGATTGCAATCAGACACCATCCCAACCACCAGGCCCCAAACACGCACGTCCAACCACACACACGCACGCACACACGCGCGCACATGCACACACATATACACGCAAACGCACACATACACAAACACTCTCACACACATGCACACACACACACATAAACTCGCACGCACGCACACATACATATGTACACACAGGCACATATATGAAAAACATGTGTAAACTACGTCTATTATTTCTGTGACTTTCCTCTCTCTCTCTCTTCCCCCTCTCTCTCTCTGTGTTTCTCTCTCCCTCTCTCTCTCATTCATTTCTCACATTTACTTTCTTCTCTCCTATCTGCCTACGTATACATTTCCTCTTCTCTCTCCCCTGTCTCTCCCCCTGTCTCTCTCTCTCATTTATTTCACACATTTCTCTCTGTCTGTCTGCCTGTCTCTCTCTCTCCCTCATTCTCCCACCTCTCTCTCCACACTCTCTCCCCCTCTCTCTCTCCCTCACTCTCTCTCACTCTCTCTCTATCTCTATCTCTATCTATCTATCTATATTTTATTTATCTGTCCACCTGTTGCTGTGTCCTAACATTCTGCTTATTTCTTTTTATTCATTTCTTTCTACTCTCCCCTCCTCCCCCTCTCTCTCCCTCCTCCTCTCTCTATCTCTCGTTCTCTCTCCTATTTTTCATATTAATCTTTCATTTAGTTTCATTTTCCTCTCCACCCTCAACTCTCCTCTCTGCCTGTCAGTCTCTCCCTGCCTAATTATGTGTCTGCCACTTCTCCTTTCTCTCTCTCTCTCTCTCTCTCTCTCTCTCTCTCTCTCTCTCTCTATCTATCTATCTATCTTTCTTAGCCGTTTCTTTAATTTCTCTTCTTTTTATTCTCTCTACCCCCCTCTCTCTCTTTATTTCTCTCTCACCCTCTCTTGCTGTTTCTTTATTTCTCCCTATCTATTTTTATCCCCGTCTCTCTCTCTCTCTCTTTCTCTCTCTCTCTCTCTATCTCTCTCTCTTTATTTCTCTCATCCTCTCTTGCTCTTTGCTCTTTTTTTTCTCCTCATCTGTTTTACCCCCCTCTCTCTCTCTCTCTCTCTTAATTTTGACTCCTATCCATTGAAGCTTTCCTCTTTTTCTTTTCATCCCATTCATATTGAATGATACGTCCCTGTTAAACAGACATTTAAACACATCGACATTGATGTGCACTGATTTATGAGAGATGATGTCATAATTCTCATAGTTCTAATCACAACGTTGTCTTCGTAGGTGTGCACTGTCCAGCCGATTTACAACGCATCTCGCATTAGATTACCAACGGGGAATTTTCAGCGGCGACCATTACTCAATCCTTGTTAGCAAATATATCAAATTACTTCATTTTTATCAATAATTCTCGGTTGGTTTGGTTTGGTTTGGTTTGATGGGCTTTACAACCTCGGTGGGTCATTTAATACCGACAAAGTTTTGAAATAAATTCATTCTTAATGGATACTCAGTTTTTTTATAAACACATTTTCCTATTTAATCCATAGATGGGACCCTAACAGATACTACCACTCCGGGTCAGAATGAACCAGGGTGCAATGGGGATGAAGGGGTATTCCACATTCCCCAAACCTCCAGAACTGAAACCGCACCATCAAATAGAGTTTAACGTAATTTCCAGGACATGAAAACCCTCAGGTACCGCTTTCTAGCATCCATATGATAAAATGGGTTGGGGATTGCTAGGAGGGCAATAGAGTTGGGGCAATCATCTAGGTGCTAGGGTTTGGCATCACCAGCCAATTAATCGGAGGGGGCCCTCCGACCTTCCATCTAGCCTAATTAAGGGTCTAAGTAGAGTGTTACATGCCATGGACTGTTCATCCACCGGGATACTGTCCTTACGCATCACGGGTGGCCCTATTGGGGGAGTCTTACCCCTCTGCAGAGGTGCAATCGGTGTTTTATAAGTCTATCTTTTAATTCTAGTGACTTTTTTAAATCCTAAATCACACAGATTGTTGTTTCTCTGACAGCGATACAATACTCTACTTTGGCCCTAACGTAGGCTACGAAAAGTAACTATAAAAGCACAAGGAACGCGATTCCCTAACATTTAGGCATTAGTATTATTTAGATTTGTCTGACTATTATCCTTAACTTTATTGTTATATACAAAACATTTTGGTTGCCCCGTCGGGGGGGGGGGGTCAGAAAAATACACCGACTGCACCTCTGCCTAAAAAATCCCCTGAATGTAGCAATCTCTTGGCATACATTTAAAAAAAATCTATTTAACACATAGATGGGACCCTAACAGGCACTATCACTCCGTGTCAGAGTAAACCTGTGAGTAATGGCAATGAAGGGTTACTCCACACTCCCCAGAGATCTAGAATTGGATGCAGTTTAACGTCATACATAGGACACTAAGTCGCCGCCTTCTAAAACATATATGATAAAAAGGGTTTTGGTTTGCCATAAGAACAATCATATCGGTGATAGGGCATGACGTGAGCAGCCAATTAATCGGAGTGGGCATCCTCGACCCCCCGGCTTGACCAAGTAAGGGCTGAAGTGAATTGTTGCATTTCATGGACATTTCAAACACCAAGATCCTGTCCTTAAGTATGACGAGTTACTTCCCACGACGAAGAGGTAGCGTCAATGGGGGGATTTTACTTATCTGCAACGGGGCAGTCGGTATATTTCACAGTGCCTGTCGACAGGGCGGTCTCCCTGTCGGCTTCTCTTTCGTCAGGGGTTGCGTCTCTTCGTCAGGTGTCGAGTCTCTCCCTGGTTACATTCACTAGCAAGAATGTGGCCTTGTGCCACATCTAAGCTAAGCTTATTAAATAACTATATAAGATATATTGCATAATTTTAAAAGCACTAATAACATGAGCTGTTTTGAGGCACATTTAAATCAAATTTTCACAGAGACATCGGTAATAAATAAGATTTATTCTAAGTATCAATGATTTTGACTATAAATGAAATGCTCATTGACAAACTTACGCAATTCCTGAGAGTATTTTGACGCAAGCAGTGCCGTAGTTTAGGTTACAGACAGACATACAGACAACTGCTGAATCTCCATTTCAATAAGAAATATGGCTACCTTTTATGAATTATAATATTGATGAAAATATAATTTTATTTTTCTATTTTTTATTTGCTATTTTTATTCCTATATTTGATTTTAATGAAGGATTTATAAATATCTTGTCCACTTTTGGATAATATTCTACCAAGGACAATCATTTTGGAAAAATTATTCCAGTTTTGGTGTGTTCCGTGAGAAATCCTTTTTTGGTATCGATTTCTATCCGGCTCTGACATTAATTCGAAGGAAAAAAATCAATTTTTTGAGGTGATATGTGCTCTTGTCATTGATGTCACAGGAAAACTGCTATTTTTGAGACCATCAACACGAGAACTTTAAGCTTGAATTGAATCTTTAAAAACATAAACAAAAAAAACAAAAAAAGAGGAATAAAAAAAAGAAAAAATCCCTCAGGCCAGATTTATAAAAAGATATTCATAAAAGTAATTTAAAAAAAAAAATTCCTCTGTAGAACACCGTCTACCTGTCATTTTCTATCCATACCAGTTTTTGTTTTTAATTCTTCCTCTACGTCAATCTTCATGTAAACACCTACCCCCACTCTCTCTTTCTCTCTGTCTCTCTGTCTATCTCTCTCTCTTTCTCTTATCTTACTCTCTTTCTCTAGTTATCTCTGTTTCTTCCTCTTTTTTGCTTCTTACTTAATATATATATATATATATATATATATATATATAGGTTATCTACAGACACGTGTTTTGGTGTTTCACGCCTCTTCAGTGTGGCTAGACAACAACTATCCTTGGCTAGGGTTGAACTCCGACTGACTGTTTGCCAGCCTGATATCTTATATATATATATATAATATATATATATATATATTATATATATACAAGGTGGGCCAAAAAAGTATCAAGGTTTATGGTAATTTTTAACACACCTTGTATTCTGAAAGAAATCACATTCCATTCATTAATTTTCTTCAGAATAGGTGTGTCAAAAAGTACCAAGTTTAAAGCTGTAATAAACAAGATAGAAATGAAGAATGAATGGAACCTTATTTTTTTTTCAGAATACAAGGTGCGTTAAAATGTACAAAATATCTCGATACTTTTTTGACATACCGTGTATATATATATATATATATATATATATATATATATATATATATATAGAGAGAGAGAGAGAGAGAGAGAGAGAGAGATAGATAGATAAACCTAATGAGTCAGATATATATTTATATATAATCTGTTGAATTGAAATAGAAAACATTTACATATTAATAACAATTTTACATCAAATAACCCACATGGAGTTGATATGTCATTAGATAAACCAAACCAAACATAAATTATGATTAAAATCATAATAATGATATTTCGGCATTAAATAACCCGTGAGATGATATGCCGTTAAATAAACCAAGCAAACACAAACCAATATAAACAGTTATGATTATAATCAACAATATAAAATTGAATCAAATTTTGTCATTAAATAACCCACAAAGCGTTAACATGCCGTTAAATAAGCTAAAGCAAGCCAAATCTATTAATAATGGAGATTCGCTTCCGGTTTTGGTCTGTCACAAAAATTACGTCACTGCTTACGTCACATTACCCAAAATCGTCATAACAGAATAAATACACTCAAAATTTGAACATGCAACACTAGACAGTCCTCATTGTTTTTTGAAACAAGTTTTAATAAATACATGAATGGTATTATATATCCATATATAGTTTGTTATATTTTAATACATATCTAAAGTTTACATTTCAAATTGTTTTATTTTTTAATCCTTTAATGAATTTGATGATTTTACTTACTTAGGGTACAAACTCGCTGACATTGAATTTTTTACTCCCACCCCTCAGGCAATATATTTCAAAAATCTATTTTTACATCGCCCGGAGGGTGTTTTTTATTTTGTACTAGTGTACATAATTATGATTGTAATCAACAATTTACAACTGAATAAAATGTCGGCATTAAATAACCCATATAACATTGATATGACGTTATTTCTTTGCCTACCAAATTCACTCCACAGCTTTACAATATTTTATTTGTATTTTTTCTCATGGGATATTCCAAAGTCCATTATCCATTTACCTCAAAACTCATTCTATTTATTCTATTATTATTGTAATCAGATTTCTTCTACTCAATTCTAATGAACCAAGCATGAGTTTTGCACTTTGGTGGGAGAGCCGCTGTGAGCAGTTTAAAGTAGACAAATAGTTAAATAAACTCGACCAAACTACATATAACTTCTAAATAACGAATCTGATATACGGCCATTACGAAAAGACGAATCAAATTTGCGACCGAACCAATAAGCTGGACCTAATCCAGGGAACAAACCAAAAAATTACAGCTGTATTCATTATTTTTTATTTTTTATTTACTGTTGCTTGACCAACCCTCGTGGAGTTTCTATGCTACATTCGTAAATAGGAACATGTTAGATCCGGACTGCATAATTAAGCGGCGTCTTCTCCTCTGAGCAACATTTTCTAGACACAGGAAAGGTTAAAGATAAAAGTCGATACACGATTGTTAACTCTTTGCCTACCAAATTTCCCCAACGGCTCTACTACATTTTCTAGGTTGTTTTTTTTTTACCTGTATTATGGGTTATTTAAAAGTTCACTAGCTATTCACTTCAGAACTCATTCTATTCAAATAAAGTCCTATTATTATTATTTACTCCTTTTGAGTTTTCACATCAGCATTAACTGATGGTCTTTCACTGGAGTCTGATGTGACAGCAACTCTCGACAGGTCTCCAGGACTCTTCTGAGTCTTCTGGGAAATTGCAGCAGTGCAGTGTTCTGAATGGTTTCAATCCTTCCTCTGATTTCCAAACTTTCCAAACCCTTTTCCAATCTTTTTGGGACCGTTCCAAGTGCACCAACTACAATTGGTATCCCTTTCACTATCAGATTCCATAACTTTTTCAGTTCTCTAGCAAGGTCCAGATATTTGTCCATTTTTTTCATTTTCCTTCAGCTTCACCCGGTGATCTGCTGGAACTGCAAAATCCACCAGATGACATGTTTTTCTGTGTCTTTCAGCTCAATTATAAAGAGTTAACCATCAGTTTTTGTACTTTACTTGGACAGTGGTCGAAGAGGCGCTGTGAGTGGCTTAAACAAATAAATCAAACCAAACCAAACCAAAGTAAATATACATAGTTATGAATACAACCAAACACTTAAAATGAATCAGATTTTGGCATTAAATAACCCCAAAAGAATTAATATGCTATCATAAAATAAACCAAACCAAATATTTGTCAAAGATGTCAGTACATTCTACAGTTTAGTTTCAAATCTAGTGGTAGGATCTTGTCACTCTAGAGGGGATTCTCTCATCGATTTCAACGCATACGGATTCATACAATGAACGACCTACACAGTATTTTGTTTATAGTGGTAAAGGCTTGTGTTGGACCATCTGCTCTTTTTGGCACAGTCGATAGTAAAGAATTGTTGCACAAGTAATGCCACAAACCCAATCAACGACTAACCTCAGGTTTTTCAAATTCAGAGTACCTTCTCTTAGACTGGTTACCTATCCAAGGTTAAAGAACCCACACTGCTCTACTATTTTACCCATAGCTGAAGGGAGAATATATGGATTTATACATTTCCCAAGGTATTAGCGCTATGTGAAATGCCTTGGCTAGGATTTGAACTCGAACAAGTCCATTTCCTTTGTAATTTATGCCACGCGCCTCCATATAGAGGGGATACATCGGTGTATTCCAAGCCCCACGGACTGGACATGTAAGGCCACAGGTCTAAGCTATCTAGAGAGCTTAGAGCATTCACTACGATTGAGAAGTAAATATTTTATCAATCATCCGATGCATTCATCTGTGTCTTTTATACTGAAATCGATCAGACAAGACTTCGATTACGTTATGCATGAATACCATTCGGTCCTCGGATAGAACAACAACATTCTATCAATCTATTTATTTTTTACAAACATTTTTGTCCTACGTTGCAAGTGACCGATGCAAGAAAGAATGATTGTATTTTTTTTTCAGTATGCATTGGTTGGTTGGTTGGATTTTATCGCATGTCAACCCTTGGTTTATTCTATGCCGAATATATCTTATTTTATTCATTCTTTTGGGGTATTCAATTATTAATTTCAAGTATTAAACATATTTTTTAAAACTCTTCTTTATTTATTTAAGCCATGGGACCCTAAGAGATACAACAAATCCGAGTCAGAGTGAACCTGGGGGTCAGAGCATTGAAGGGGTACTCCGCATTTCCCAGAGCTCCAGAATTGGAATTTCACCATTAGACGAGGTTTGACGTCATATCCAGAACACTAAGACCCTCAGTCACCGCCTTCTAGAACATATATGATAAAAAGGGTTGGAGGTTTACCATAAAAGCAATAAGATTGGGACAATAACATAGGTCCAAGGGTTTGTCGTGGCCAACCGATTGATATGAGGGGCCACATCGACCGCCCATCTTGCCCAAATTAGGGCCAAAGTGGAGTGCTTCCTGTCATGGACTGCTTAGCCACCAGGGTTCCATCCTTAAGAAATACGGATCACCACCCACGGCCTACATGTGGCCCCTAGAATTGAATGACTGAGTGATTGACAAGGCGTGGCGTAGTGGCTAACATGCAGGACTGCGACATCGTAGTAAGCGAGTTCGAACTCCAGTCGGTTTATTATTTTTATATATTATATATTTTTTTTATTTTTATATTATTTTTATTTTCGAGTGTAGACGGCGGGGTGTGTGGGTCTTACACAGTGAAAACGATCAGCCACTTTCTGAAATACAAGTGCACGAGTTATATATGGGACGTTGACTTAGTTGTATGTTTATTGTAGTACGAATGGAATCGGCAATCTAAGTTCAAATACTGCCACTAGAGGGCGTTGCAACTTGGATTTTTAAACACAGTACGCGAAAACTCTCTCTCTCTCTCTCTCTCTCTCTCTCTCTCTCTCTCTCTCTCTCTCTCTCTCTCTCTCTGTGTTAAGTTTTTAAGGGCCATTCCGTAGCCTTATAGCAGAAGCGCTGATCTGGTGCAATCCTTGATAAAGAGTCCATCCACAATGTGAATCTTTTGGTTACTAAAGTGTCCTCAGTTACTGGCAATTGTATAAGTTCTTCGTGAGTATTGGTAAAGATCCCGGCAATCCAATGTGCATCCCCAAAGAGTGTATTTGATGTGTGACTATTATGGGAGGTTTAAGTATCTTATCAGGCCAATAGTACTGCCAGCGATTGGTTAGAAGAGTCAATCACGTGACCTTAGCCTGTCTATAAGTATAAGCACACACCTTATATATGTGAAAAGCTCCAACACCCTCTTTCATCTAGCATCCACAAGTTGTGTATTTATCCATTAGGGTTTAGGGTCCTTGTCCCCCAATTATATCCTTATCTCCGTATATGTACGCCTATTCTTGTATACCCTAGGGCGCCACTGAAGTTATATGCACCAGTTGCGTCTTTACCATGTACCTGTTATACGATCGATATTCTCTACAGTAAGTGACACTTCCATGCCTCATTTAATAGCCTCAAAATTATCTACAAACACTATTTTTCCTTAGGACTACCGTTCTCGCAGTTTTGTATTTTGTGTGAATGTTGCTCAGACAATAAAGCTGAGATGCTGATAGATGTGCTTTCTGCGTCACTGACGCATAAAAATTTAAAAGGACACAGAAAAATGATATCCATGCGTCTGAATGTTTTTTTCTTCCCCCACCTTTTCCAGCTCACTTAATAAAACATTTCAATATTTTCTTGAAAACGAATAACTTAGTATAGGGTACTAGGTAGGGGTAAGATGACTTTAGTTGTTCATAGATAAAGGAAAAACGCTTCAATTTATTAAGAAACTTTAGATGGGACCCATTAAATTTCTTGGGACTCATTCAAATGAAATTCGTGAGTCCCAGAACGCATTGAATTAAAAAGCTATCAGCATCACGGATAAAATCTGTATTTGTTATGTTATCTCTTTGTTGGAATTTGTTGCACATATTCTTTAACGTTTGGGGGCTTTTCTAAGGCCTCCTAACGTATTATAAAAAGTGGTATGAGCTACTAAAATAAAACCACCTTTAATTCGTATAGGTAAATAGAGCTTCAATCTCGATATTTCTTCACCATTATCATCATTTGAAAAAATATGAAGCCAGTCTTATTTTTAGCAAACCACAGTCTCTTGTAAGAGTAGCAACTTCAATAGAGCACCCTTTTCTGGTTACCTAAAAATCTAAAAAGTTGATATTAAAAGAAATTAAAAGATGCTTTGACTTATAAAAAACTCGCTGGAATGAATGGGGTTAATGTTAAAAGTTCTATTTTAAAGAGAATTAATGTTTCGTTCATTGTTCATTTCTGTCTTGGTAAATATAGATTCAATCTCGATCCTTTTTTTAACACACCTGTTATTTTTAAGAAATTATGAGGACAGTCTCTGTAATATTCTTAGCCAAACACAGGTTTCTGAAAGTGCAACAGTTTCTATACTTACTGGAAAAAATCCTACTCCCTCTCTCACTCGCTCTCTATCAATTTTTATTATTTTATTTACTTTTTTAAAGACTCTCTATCAAAGTGTCTCTTCTTCTTCTTCTTCTTCTTCTTCTTCTTCTTCTTCTTCTTCTTCTTCTTCTTCATCATCATCATCATCATCTCTCTCTCTCTCTCTCTCTCTCTCTCTCAGACAGCGAGGGAGTGTATCCCCTTTTCACTAGCGCTAGACCAAGGAGATTATTTTAGCATATGGGGTGGAGCGCCACACCTACCATCAGCTCCTTCTCTGATTACCTAAATAGAATATTGAAAACGTTTTAATATATACTCCACTTACCTTGCGTTTCATCTTACGCACAGAGCAATATAACAAAGTATACATACACACACATTGTTGTACACAGGTGTTCTTGGTCTTTACTTACATACTTATCTTGTATTTCTATTAACTTGTTGTCTTCC
>CM042157.1:99718749-99721249 GCA_023376005.1 Doryteuthis pealeii | reverse complement strand
ACAAATATTACAAAACCATGAAAACAGAAGTGGGAAGCAACAACTTGGAGAGATCGCACATAAGAAGACATGGACATTAGGGTAGGTTGATTTTTCACTTTTTTAAAATATCAAATTGTCCATCTATGCAAAAGTTGTGTGTTAGTATACTGAATACTGATATAAAAAATTAGATGTTTTACTTGTACCATTGTTTGAGGAAATAGCATTAAAGATCGTCTGTTAAAATTCACAAAAATCCTTGTTTTTATGACATTTGGCCTAGACATTGGTTAGAAAATTTATTATTTTCAATATTTAAATCAGAAAATGATATTTTATTTTATTAAAATGAAACAAATTAAATATTGTAAATAGAATTTAAATTGAAAAATATGTATTATGAAGGGGAAACCTCAACAGATAAAGTGAATCTCTTATAATTGCAGCACAAGAAAATACCATAAAAACAAAAAGCAAAAATAGATAAGACACACCGGAATTCTAAGTGTAGAATGTGTGGAGAAAAAGACGAAACGGTCAAACATATAATAAGCGAATGCAGCAAACTAGCACAAAGAGAATACAAGACGGGGTACGACTGGGTGAGAAAGGTGCTCCACGGGAAATTGTGCAAGAAATTAAATGTTCACCATACAACTAAATGGTATATACAAAAACCTGAAACTGTCGTAGAGAATGAGTTGCTTAAAATTCTCTGGGACTTTGAGATTCAAAAGGACCTCGTATTAATTAAAAAGAGGAAGAGAACTTGTAATTTCGTGGATTTTGCCGTCCAGGCCAATCGCTGAGTGAATGTAAAAGAAAGTGAAAAGATAGACAAATACGTGGAACTAAGAAAACTGTGGAACATGAAGGTGGAGGTTGTGCCAATTGTAATTGGTGCCCTTGGAACGGTCCTCAAAGGTCTAAAAAAAGAGTTTGGATGAACTGGAAATTAGAGTAAGAATAAGGGCCATCCAAACAACAGCAGTGTTAAGCTCAGCTAGAATACTCAGAAGAGTCCCAGAGACCTGAGGTGACTTGCTGTCACTCAGCCTCCAGTAAACAACCGGCTAAGTAGGATGTGAAAAAAAAACTATAATGGAATGAAATAATAATAATAATAAAAATTGAATTTTGACCATACAACAAAATGATATATGCATAAACCAGAATCTGTTCTTGAGAACAAAACGCATAAAATTCTCTGGGACTTTGAAATAAAAACGGATCACCTTATCTCAGCAAGAAGACCAGACCTAGTGCTGATAAACAAAAGAGAAAGAACTTGTCAACTGGTGGATTTTGCAGTTCCAGCAGATCACAGGGTAAAGCTAAAGGAAAATGAAAAAATGGACAAATATCTGGACCTTGCCAGAGAACTGAAAAAGTTATGGAATATGAAAGTGAAAGTGATACCAATTGTAGTTGGTGCACTTGGAACGGTCCCAAAAGGATTGGAAAAAGGATTGGAAAATCTGAACATCAGAGGAAAGATTGAGACCATCCAGAATACTGCACTGCTGCAATCTGTCAGAATACCCAGAAGAGTCCTGAAGTCCTGAGGAGACTTGTCACTCAGACTCCAATGAAAGACCATCCGCTAACGCTGATGTGAAAACTCAAAAGAAGTGAATAATAAATCTCATCCAGGGAATAAATATGTGGGCCGTCCCTATTAGCAGATACTCTCGACCACTCTTAAAATGAACAAGAGAGGAACTCCGACAGATGGAACAATGGACAAGGAAATTGATGATTATGCAAATGGTATTAGATGACGTAGACTATAAGTAACGAGAAAAGAAGGAGGGAGAAACCTCGCCAGGACTGAGGGTTATGTAAATGCGACAATAAAAGGACTCGAAGAATATACGAAACAGAGCAAAGAAAGACTAATTACAGCAGCCAGTATCAGTAATTGCAACACGTGGATAAACATAATAACAATAAAATACTAGAAAACCGGATGAAGAAAAACAACTGTATGGATACTTCAAGCAACAAACAGGATAGATTCCACACGAGAAGACGTGGTTAAATCAAACTTAACGGATCTAAATTCCATCATCGTATGTCACCCGCCGAAAGAAAAAAAAAATACCAAAAATCTGGGAATTAACCGAATTTAATGAAATTTCCTGTGTTGATATATTAATGAATAAAAAAAACATAATGCACCAGTTATTTTATTTAAAAACTTTTACATTTTTTCAGGTCAGTTAACTTTGAACCACATACCTTTGAGGTGTAACACAGATTCTCAAAGATACGTGGTTCAAAGTTAACTGACCTGAAAAATGTAAAGGTTTTTAGCTAAAATAACTGGTGCATTATATCTTTTATTCATTAATATATCAACATGGATAATTTTATTAAATTCGGTTAATTGCCTGATTTTTGGTATTTTTAATTTTTTTCGGCGGGGTGACATATAATGGTGGAATTTAGGTCCGTTAAGTTCTATTTAACCGAAGACTTGGAAATTGTTAATAATACGGTATGAAAAAATAGCCTC
>CM042157.1:99696249-99713749 GCA_023376005.1 Doryteuthis pealeii | reverse complement strand
TCGTAGCTGGTGTTGTTTTTCAGCAGCCACCGGCTAGCGGTTTTTAAGGCAGGAGGCCGGGACGGAACTCCGCGAATAGTACGCAGATCTGTTTAAAAATCATTTACATTTGATATGCCTTTGCAACAATGTAGTAAACATTTAATGGCCGACTCCCATGTATTTTCTCAGCAAGGCATTAATTTCGTAGGTTCACGCTCCATTGTGTGTCAATGTGTCAGTTGAAATGTTAACCTTTGTCCTCCGGCGGATGCTCACCTTCCTTGAGAAAAATCCGCCGAAATAGAAGACCACATTTCTAACACACAGTATCAAATTTATTTCAATCCAGATTTTGTTTCGTGGCTCCAGTAAACATATATCTTTCAAGCTGTCTAAAATATCATCTTCGATATAATGATATACATATACTGCCTTGTGAATCAATTTCCGTTTGAGGCGAAACATTTCCTTGAAATCAGAAGATCTTCCTGGATTCTATTCTAGTTGTCCTATTTAAGAAATATAATAAAGTACCAGGAGTCCTCGTGGCATATTCAATTCTGTGCTGCCCTGAAACAACGTAGTGAGTTCGAGCTCCAGCCAGGCAATTAGGTTCACTTTCGGATTAATACCCTTGAATTTGTATAGGACTAGAAGCGGCTACCCGGTGTTGCCTAGGTACAGGCGGGGTGGCAAAATGTTATTCTTGAAGATCCATTATTACTGAATCCTGAGTTGGATCCTCGCAGGATTAAAATCCCTACGTAAAAAGGTCCCTGCATTGATTCGGCCTGCTGTGACATCAGAAAAATAAAGTGCACTGACTCTATGAAAAGAAAAATTAATGTCTCTTATTTAAAATATCAAATGCAAAAATTCCATGCTATTATCACTTAAATTCTATTTTTTGATTATCTTCACAAATATGAAACAAATTTTCATTATTTTTGCTCAAACAGCAAGGTCTGGTTTGGTTTGTTTTAGGGCATATCAACCTCAGTGGGTGATTTAATGCCGACAAAGTTGTGAAATAAATTCATTCTTAATGCATAATACAATTTTGTTTATAAACTCATGGTTTTTCTATTCAACTCATAGATGGGACCCTAACAAGTACTACCACTCCGGGTCAGAGTGGACCAGGGAGCAATGGTGATGAATGGGTGCACCACATTCTCCAAACCTCCAGAACTGAACCTCACCATCAGATAGAGTTTAACGTCATTCCCAGGACATGTAGACCCTCAGCCACTGCTTTCTAGCACCCATATGATAAGAAGGATTGGGGGTTGCCATAAGGGCAATAGGGTTGGAGCAATCATATAGGTGCTAGGGCTTGATCAGAGGCGGCCTCTCCGACCGCCCGTCTAGCCCAAGAAAAGCCTAAAGTGGATATTGCAAGTCATGGACTACTCAGCCACCTGGGTTCTATCATTAAGCATCACGGGTCGCCACCAACGGCCAACAGGTGGCCCCAATGGAGGAGTCTTACCCCTCTGCAGGGTGCAGTTGGTGCATTCTAACGCCCCAGCCGACAGTGTGGGCAAGATCTGGTGATAATGAATGTGTGTATATATTTACTTTGCAGTTGATTGTTATATTTTTGTAGTCTCAGCCGGACATACATACACACAACTGCTCTTTATATATGTATAGATAGATTAGTTTAGTGTTATATACACGACCTTTCTTTGAGGGTAGGTACCTAACCGGTGGTGAGGCTCCTGTTCTGGCGTTTTGTGGAGTATGGCGTAATCCCTTCATTGCCATTACTTCCAGGTCCCTCTGATCTTGCTACGGTTCCGTTTGTAATATGTATTTGAAAAGCATTCGGTCCGGTTGGCTGGTTGGCTGGTTTTACGGCATGTCAATCCTGACTGGGATATTTTATACCGAAGATGTTTTGTTTTATTCATTCTTGATGGGTATTCAATTATTTTAAAACCAATCTTTGTTATTTAAACTCAATTTTTTAAAACACATTGTTTTAATTCATTTTTTTTCTATTTAACCTATAGATGGGATCCTAACAGGTACTACCACTCCAGATCAGATTGGAGCTGCGAGTAATGGCGATGAAGGGGTACTCCACACTCCACACAGCTCCAGAATTGGAACTTCGCCATTAGATGCAGTTTAATGACATACTCAGGACACTATTATAGAATAGAAAATAATTATTTAAAATACTCATTTCGGTATTGAATAACCCAATGAGGCTTGACATGCCCTATAACTAATTGATCAAGCAATCAAAGACAAATTAATTAATTTATTGCTCAATTCTCATGAGTTAGATTTTAACTCTATGCCTTCTTTAAACCGCTCCCAGTGGCTCTTTCACCACTGTGATCCTACCATAAACCACTGGCTGCGGCTCTCACACATGTCTGAGGATTACAATACTCAGATTAATCATTTGACTCAGATTACAATATCTATATTGGTATTCATTTCTTAAATATTCTAAAGAATATGATCCCAAAATAAAGTATGGCACATGGCCAATTGCAAAAGGGGGAAACTGCTGATTTTCATGTTAAGATTATGACTTTAAAACATTAGATTTTAACTCTTTGCCTACTTTAAACCACCCACAGACGCTCTCCCATTATACGCATATCACAAGTGTGTACAAAAACTGATGGTTAGTTCATTATAAATAAAGTAAAGTCGTCGGGGCGGCCTAATGTCGGTATCAGCCTGACAACCAGGGAGTCTATCCCCTTTTCAATAGTGCTAGACCAAGGAGATTATTTTAGCATCTGAGGTGGAGCGCCACACCTACCATAAGCTCATTACTTTACCGCACAGATTCCTGTGTTACTCATACGCTGAGTTGGCGAGGACCAGTATCGAACTAGGAACCTTGTGGTTTCCAGCTGAACGCTCTACCAACTGAGCTAAGATACTGAATTTTAAAATATCCCACAATACAGGTAAAAAAAAAAATACCAATAATTGTGGTACACGTGTGTGAGACATTTAATAGGCAAAGTATTCATAGATACCTCAAATGGTGTCATTATATCAACCACATATCTCAATTGTTTTGCAATTTTTGTTTCTGTACGTAAAATAAGGGATCATTTTGGTATTATAACCAAGTTGTAAACTGATCCGTGAATTCTTGATCAAATTAAATTCCTATTTCCTATTTCTATAAAATAATTGAGATTCGATCTTTATTTGTCCGTAACTGAAACTACGTCACGGCTTACGTCACAATACAGAAAATCATCAATACATAGAATAACGAACAACCCTGTAATCAATTTTTAAAATTATTTTTTACTCTTGCCCTTTTTTCAATAACAAGAGGTTAACTAAACAATTCACAACCAATAGATAGATACCTACGATTTTATGGAAGATTTATGTGTGAAATATTCAAAATAATCATTTAATTAAAAATTAATAGACCCACACAACATTTTATTTGAGGGGAACAGAACTAAGTTTCCATTTCTGTTTGTTTGTTTTTTTGTTTGTTTTGTTTTTTGTTTGTTTGTTTTTTTGATTTTTACTCCTTTAATAAATTTGATGATTTTACTTACATATGATACAACCCTCTCACATGGAATTTTTAACTACACCCCCCAGGCAATATATTTAAAAAAATAATCCTTACGCCGCCCGGAGGTATTTTTTTGTTAGTTTCTAAAATTGAGTATATTCAAACTTTTTGACAACTTAACTCGCTCACAGCGGCTCTCCCACAACTGCGGTCATACCGTAAAATGCCGATGGCTAGCTTATTATTGTTGTCACTCTGACTCCAGTGAAATACCATCAGATAACGCTGATGTGAAAACTCAAAAGGAGTGAAAATAATAATAATAATAATAATAATAATAATAATAATAATAATAACAGGACTTTATTTGAATAGAATGAGTACAGCCGTGGAGGAAATTAGGTAGTTAAAAAAAGAAAAAAAAAAAGAAAAGAGAAAGGATTATTACAAAATTGATGATCCGTGCGAAACCTCACTATTCCTGAATGATGAACCGCCGTGCCAACCATAAAGCTAAACACGCAAACACAAAGCCGAGTTGATATTATTATCATCTGACCTTGAAATTAATACCATTGAAAATGACGCTGTGTTTATTTCATCGCGCAGCGAGCGGAGAGCGCGAGATCCATTTTCAAAAGAAATCGAAAGAAAGAAAGAAAGAAATAACAAAAACCCGATTACTTCGTCACTGTTTCGAGGTTAACAAATTTCATTTTTTGATATTAACAACAGAAATATCACCTGCGATTATTACGCTTCCAAAATGGCCGATTTTGAATTCTGATTGGTTTAGGATAACTAGAAAAAATGGGCCCATCTGAACGAGATATGCCCCCGTCTTAAAATCATTATTACTAGCAAAAGGATGTAGCCTCTGGGCAATAGTATTTAGGTTTTAATATAATTAGATATTATATCGAATTAGAAAGATTAAAATCGGAGTGTGAGTGATCGTATCGACTTGAAATTTATAGTGGAAATCAGTACCCACTTCGTCTATACCACAAAGATGCTGATAGGTACGCGTCCTGCGTCACTGACGCATAAAAAATCTAAAAGGATGCAGAAAAATCGTATCCATGCGTCCCAGTGTTTTTTTTTTCTCCCATCATTTACCGCTAACTGTAAATACATTTCAATATTTTCTTGGAAACGAATTACACTATATGGGGTACAAGGGAGTGGTTAGACAGCTTTAGTTGTTCATAAATAAAAAAGATTAAAAATTAAAAAAAAATATTTAGAAACTTTAGTTGTGACCCATCAAATGTTCCGGGAACTCATTCAAATCAATTACATGCGTCCCAGGACGCATTAAATTAAAAAGCTATCAGCATCACTGATACCCCATATATAAAATCAATATAGAATATATATAAATCATATACGAGGTATGTCAGAAAAGTTTCAGGTTGATCGCATTCTTCGGTGTGATGGGGTATCGTCCACTGCGAGTTCTTGCCACAGGGCCAGACGATCAACAGCCATGTCTACTAACAGATACCACGACGTTTGATCCGTTCAGTGTGCGAGAAAAGGAACCACTACCATTCCTACAACCTCCCACTACCAATTGTTATTAACTTCCACTTCTAATTCCTCGCTACTACTCGTTCTCGTTAAAAATGAGACACAAAACCATACCATCGTTTCCTACCTGGTGATGGCAAACTGTATTGCCGAAAGCGTTCGTTTTGAAACCTTTGGTGGACTGTTACACCAGTTACACCCCGATACCAAAAAGATGGCCCGAAAATTAGAAAGGATTAACCAAAAACTTGTCCGACAAGAATTGTTTGTACAGTTCAACAAAACTTATATATATATATATATATATATATATATATATATATATATATATATATATAAAATACCCCTATATGAAATCAATATTTTTCAAATCAGACAAATATCCTGAGTAGAGAATAGTTTTCTTAATTTTAACAGTAACAAAAGTGAGTCCCTAAAAGTGAGTTGTTTTCCAAGTTTTTATACGATGTTAATGCTGTAAAATAACAATATGTAAAAAGGCACACAATTTAATTATACGTTATGTAAATTATATGTTATATACGGAAAGTAACTCAGAATTTTGGGATGATGTGTGAAAGGCTACCTGTCGGTTTCTGGTTGGTTAGTACAAAGCACGAACGAGAGTAAGAGAATGAGGGAGCGAAGAGTTTCACAGTCTGGGCTGAGTGTTTGAAAAGAACAGACGCAAAACGAGTGTTTGTTCCTCAAGGCATTTTTATTTGAGGGAAAAATTAGATATTGGCTCTGAAAAAAAGAACATCTTCTCTTCCACTTCATTGTGTACCATAAATGGCAGACGACCTAAATTAATGTAATATGGCACAGGCAATCTTTTGAAACAGAGTATCCCAGGAATTTACGAACACCTCGTTTGTGGACTATAAATGGAAGAAGACTTCACTTAATGCAACTTGATATGGGCCAAATTTTAATTTGAGTGTGTGAAGAGTTTGCGAATAATTCATTAGTGGATTATAAATGGGAGACAACATAAGTTAATGTAACGTGGCATGCGTCAAATTTTGATATAGAGTGCCACAGGAGTTTGCGAACACATATTTGTGGATTGTATGTGGTATGAGACCTAACTTAATGCAACGTAACATGGGCCAAATTTTAATTCATAATGCATCAGGAGCATTTTAATACCGATTTCCACAAATAATAATCATTATCATCATCATCCTCATCCTCATCATCATCATCCTCATCATCATCATCATCATCAAGTCGTCCCAACAGCATGGAGTTCATGACTCTTCCTCAACATCTATCCCTATTGGTCATCACTCCTGATAGGTCCTATGCACAGCATCCCATATCCGCACAATTTTGATCAATCTAAGTTTTTGCCGGCCGACCCACACTGGTGTTTCCATGTGCAGGTGCTCACAGAAGATCGTCACTCATTAGATCGTCCTTGTTTCTCCAGCAGTGTCTTGTTCGTCTTGTTTGGATTGTTTATGTGATAGGAGGCAAGTAGCCGTACAATTGTTCTTTTGTAGTATGTCTCTACCAGTATTTATTTAAGACAGCCATGGCATTCTTGTATTGGTACCATTTAGCTTTTTTCTCCAAGGTTTTAATCAGAGTCCAAGTGGATGGTTGGTTGGTTGGGTTTTTTACGGCATGTCAATCCTTGGTCTTTTCAAGCCAAAGACGTTTTTGTTTTATTCACTTGTTGGGTATTCAATTTTTCTTAAACTCAATTTTTATCTATTTAACCCATAGATTGAAAGCTAACAGGTACTACCACTCCGGGTCAGAGTGATCCTAGTAGTAATAGTGATGAAGGGGCACGCCAAACTCTTCAGAGCTCAAAAATTGGAACTTCGCCATTAGATACAGATTAACGTCATTCCCAGGACAGATTTCAAATAGTGCAGCCATATAGTAATACTGATACGGCTACAGTTTGAAATAATTCTCACTTTATCAGAAATATCAGATCTTCATAAAACCCTTTAAGACAGGATCTTAAAGAATCCTTATGTTTAGGGTTGCGTTTCTTTATTGTTATTTATTTTTTTAAAATTTAATTATTGTTTGTATTTTTTCAGAAAATATTTGCGCTGAATTTGCTGAAAAATTAGGGATAACATTTCCACGCTTTATTCATCCTAAACTGATTAAAAGAGATTTTTTTCTTCCAGTCAATCGACAATTCTATTCAGACATGTTTTTTGTATTTTTACTTTAGCCTCGTTTTCGTTTTATTTTCTTTCATTAAAATAATAGAAGATATAAAAAAAATAATTTAAAAAAATGTTATCGCGCAGATTTATCCTATTTTTCTTTTCCTTTTTTTAATTTTATTTATCGATTAACCTAAATATTCTCTTTGTTTTGTTACGCATTCATTTCACTTCAATAAGAGGTTAATTCTTACAATATCTCGCCTGGAACGAATTATGTCTTCGTTTTATATTTGTATCTCTTCTTTTCTTTTCTTTGTTATCACCCTTTCTTTCTATCTGCCAGTTTATTCATCTTAGTAAAATGGTCGCCTATCTGCGGCAACAGTTTGGAACGTATTACATTTTCAAGTTTTCATAACAAATGCGTTCGGGCTGAGTCGAATCATGGTTAGTCTAATTGAAAAGACACGCCGAACAAAGCTATCTGTTCTTTAAGAGGCGATCTGGTGGAATTATTAGATTTCTTAGGAAATTTTAAGGCAATTACTTCTTCGTCTGACAATGCATCCATTTTTCATTAGCTGCATCGCACAGCGTTAATAAACGCATTCTCCATTAGCTTAAAGGCACCCTGTCTCTTTCGATTTGATTGGTCAAATTCTCATCGGAAGAAATAACATATCTATATCAATAATTGCAAAGAAATCCCCCCTCTCTTTTTTTTACTTTTTTCTTTTCTTCCTCTTCTTTTTATCGTGTTTAAATTTTTTATATGTTTTTTTTTCTATTTACATAAGAGGCACGACGTGTAACGGTTATAATCGTAGAAAATGGAACCGTCGACCCGAGATCAAATCATTAACGAATCTACAGTTCACATAGCGCTGATACCATTGGAAAAATTTATGAATCCAACTACTCTCCCTCCAGCTATGGGTAAATAGTAGGGCTTACTGGGCCTTTAACCTTGGTTAGGCAACCAGTCTAAGAGAAGGAAAACTCTGAATTCTAACCTATTAAACTCCGCTTGGGGGGGGGGGTCACTAATAGAATATGTTCAGTCCTAATTAGTGATCTATTTCACTAATATAATTGTACAAGACCAAACAGTTTAATGTCGTCATACAATATTTGGGCCAGGAGAGCTAAAATATTAAACATCCTTATTTCTGTATTATTTAGATTTTTCAGACTGTTGTCCTCATCTATATATTAATATTCGGGTTAAATCAAACTTAATGGACTTCAATTCCACCATCGTATGTCACCCCGCCGAAAGAAAAAAAAATACCAAAAATCAGGGAATTAACCAAATTTAATGAACTCTTCTGTGTTGATATATTACTGAATGAACGATATAATGTATCAGTTTTTTTCCAGGTCAGTTAAGTTTGAACTACGTATCTTTGAGGCGTAAGGCAGATTCTCAAAGATACGAAGTTCAAAGTTATCTGACCTGAATACCAATACTCGTGTTCCTTAATTTCCAGGGGGTTATTATCTTGCAGTCTCATACGAGAGTGAGTCAAAAAGCAATTCCATTTTCTTTATTTCATGTGGATTTTTAAAAAATATAAAACTAAGTCCTACATTGAGACCGTAACTAGGTTCAGAGCAAGAATCCAACGGGTTTGACCTTACTTGCCAATCAACAATGTCCTCCTTCTGCATGACAATGCTCGACCACACACAAGCATCAGGACAAGGGAGAAAGTCCCCATACTCACCAGATTTAGCGCCTTCGTACTATCATCTCATGAAAGAGGGTTTGCGAGCCAAACATTATTCCAATGACGAGGAAGTGAAATCTGTAATGAATAAGTGGCTCAAAGAACAGTCAACAGAATTTCACGGGACAGTGATACATGCTCTCATTCGAAGGTGGAAGATTGCTATTGAGAGAAACACTGACTATGTGGAGGAATAGGGATGTAATCCACAGTGAACCAGCTTCATTTTGATGTATGATACATGTTTCTGTGTTGGTAATTATACTTGTCCTAAACAAAATGGTATTACTTTTTGACACACCCTCGTAGAACCATTGCTGCTGAATTGTTCAACTCTCGCTGCATGTCTCATGCCTGTGACTTTGTGTCACATTGTTCTATGTGAAATACAAATAGCCTCCTCCAAGATTTGAACTCGGGTCGTTGTGTATGTTTCCTACGATGATAACCATTGCACTACAATGGCCTCGGATATACGATGTATGTATTTATAAAACCTCCACATGAGCAAGATTCGACACAACGTCAATTTTAAGCGGATTTTAATAGGTTAGAATTCAGATAATTGAAAAAAATAACGAGCGTGGGCCACATTATTATTGTGTTCAATACTTTCTAACCAGAACAAAATCTCTGAGAAAAAGATGGAAAACAAAATCCATCTTTCCATTTCGTATTCATGGATGATGCGCACAAAAATAAACCAACATCTAAATATTGAACAGACTCGTCGCTGCTTAACTTTGGTTAAGTCGGTGCTTTCATCCACTCAATATCTATATCATTATTTTTTTGTTTCTTCCGTTCCACGTTTTTTTGTTTATTATTTTTGTAATTTCTAAAATATTGTCATATAGTACCTAAAAGAGGACAATAGAATCGTTCGTTTTCTTTAACTTTTGAGCCTCGGACGGACGAGAGAAACGAGCGAGACTTGTGAATGCAACCCGCCAGTTACTGATTCTCGTTCACTGTATCTTGTGTAACAAACATAGCGGATACACGAGTTACATTAAATACACTGTTTAAAACCAAAATATTTATTTTCAAAACATTATCAAAGAACGCAACATTTGTAGAAATGTCTAGTGAGATTTGTGAAACTTTTTTTTCAATTTTTGGTTTGGAATTACTACATCCATTCAAGAGAATTGCTTTCAAATGTTTATCAGTTAATTTCGTTCGATAGGTTGATTCCGTAGTCAAGTCCATGAGTATTTAAGAAGCTTAACATGATATTTAAATTTAAATGGTATCAGATCGTCTCGCGTTCCGTACGTTTTAACAAACAAATTCAAGTACCGTCGGCGGGTCTGATAAAATGCGTTTGCGGGCCAGACCCGTAGTTTGGTGTCCCCTGTCTAGACCGATTACCATGCCAAGGTTAAAGAGCCCAGTCTGCCCTACTATTCAACCATGACTATGGGGGATTATTTGGGTTCATACGTTTCCTAAGGATATTAGCGCTAAAAGACTCGTCCAGTATTTGAACTCGGGTTGTCGTATCCATTTGCTCCGACCAAACCATTACACAACGATCACGTCGGATATACCAGGGTTTTTTTTTCAAACACACCCACGAGCAAAATTCAACAAAAATCAATTCAGTTTGGAATTTCTCCTCCTAGACTGGTTGCCTAACCAGGCTAATTCAGTCCGCCCAACTATTTTACCCATGGATAGGAGAAGGGTAGTTGATTTACACCTTTTCCAAGTTTGTAATGGTTGATAAGCTAGTCTCGCAGATCTATTACTACTGAATAGCGGGTTCAATCCTTGCTGCATGCCTCATAAATTCGCCCTTGTGTCACATCCTACCCGATGAAAGAGATTGGGTAAATACCTACTTCTGCCAAGGGTATTAGCGCTATGTGAAATGCAAACAGCCTTGTCCAGGATTTGAACTCTGGTGGCCGTATCTATTTCCTAAGCGGATAACCATTACACGACTAAATCCACGGGTATACATATTCACCAGTCCCTCCGCATGACACAAGTTCAATTTCTTGAGCGGAGTTTAACTGGTTTCAATTCAGAATTTTCATCTCTGAGACTGGTTGCCTAACCAAGGTTAAAGAGCCCAGTCTGTCCTACTATTTAACCATAGTTTCATGCATGCCTTTCCAGGGGGTGTAAGCATTATGCAAAATGCAAACTGCCTCGTCCAGGATTTGAACTCTGGTGGCCGTGTCTATTTCGTACACCGATAACCATTACACGACCAGCGCTTCGGATATACCGTGTATATCACCCCTGTATGTTGGGGATTTAGTTCTGGAGCTCTGGGGAATGTGGAGTACCCCTTCATTACTATTACTCAAAAGTTCACCCGGAGTGGTAGTACCTGTTAGATTCCATCTATGGTTTAAAGAGAAAAATGTTTACAAAATTGAGTACCGATCAGGAATAAATAAAACAAAAATGTCTTCGGCATAAAATAACCCAATGGGTTCACATGCCGTTAAATCCAACCAGCCAACCACTAACATTGTCCTAGAGAGAAAATAGTTGGATGCATAGCACTATGCGAAATGCAAACAGCCTTGTCCCGGATTTGAACTCTGATGACCGTATCTATTTCTAACGCCAATAACCATTACACAACTAGCGCCTCGTATATACCGTGTATGTAATATCTAAACGAATGCTGTGTTTCATTTCCCTTTGACATTTCAAGATTAATGAATTACTGTAATTTATTTCTTTTTTTAATCTTTTTTACTATTTTCTCGAAAATATCCTTTTAATCTCGTCCAAATTTCATTCGCTTCTTCATAGGAAATTGATTAATTGTTCCTAATTAATTAATGACACTTTTTACATCGTAATTATTTCAATTTAATTAAATTTCATTAAGATTTTACTTTATTATTAAATGCAATTAAATAGAGAAAAAATGACTGCACGAAATGTATGTTATATGATTGGTTGTTAAGGTAAGTTTAAAGATAGTGATTTTTCCCGCCAAAGGGAAAAGGACGACATTTTCCCCCAAAAAGAAGAAGAAGACATTTTCCCAAAAAAGGAAAAAGGGAGACATTTTCCCAAAGAAGGAAAAAGAAAACATTTTCCCAAAAAAGGAAAAAGGGAGACATTTTCCCAAAGAAGGAAAAAGAAAACATTTTTCCCAAAAAGGAAAAAGAAGAAATTTTCTATAAGGAAAGCGAGAATATCGGGATCCAAACGTTGATAAATATGGAGGAGAGGCTGGCCAGAAAATCAATGAAATATGACACTGTATTAGTTATCTACCTCGCATCCCATGTATGCAGGTGTGACACAAGAGGGCAGATGTTCCCAAGGGTGATAGCTTCTTGGGATCAACGTTGTTAATGAGTTAACCGGTACAGGACCGAGGCCACTGGACACAAGGGTCCGAGCTATTTGCCATGCATCCCATTTATGCCGGCCTGACACCAGGACCTTTTTATGTGGACCCACCAACGACTCGAAACTCATAGGATGGTAGGTGCAAAAAATGCGTTGATCCTGTCGGCATTCCTCATCAAGGGGTCGCCACAGGCACTGGGCAATAAACCCAGCCCTGCCCCTTTAAATCAAGGGGACAGGTGTTTGCTGGGGGTGATAGCCCACTGGGATCGACGCTGTTAATTATTTTAAATTGTGGGGCCGGATTGGTATATACACAAGCATGGTGGAATGGTTAGAGTCGGAGGAAATGGTCTACTGAATGACGCTGTTCGTATTTCATAATAGAGCTGATACCCTTGGGAGAGTCATGCATCCACTTACTCTTACACCAAATATGGGTAAATAGTAGGGCAGACGGAGATCTTTAGTCCTTGTTAGGTAACAATTCTTATGACATCGTTTCTATATGTAGCCCTGATGATATTTGATATAATTGATATATTAAATTTTGTACAGCTATGGATTATGTCAATGTTAGAAATTCCCCAAAATTTGAGCTTCCATTTTTCAAAAATTGCCGGACTTATGTCGATTTTTAGCTCTACAAATTTGAGGGGGGGGGCGGGAAAAATAGCGACTTTTTCAAACTTATTTTTGTCTGTAAAATATGTTCTAGAGCTTCCCTACTCCTGAAAATTGGTTTAGAAAAATAACAGACACACTTTAACATACAGACACAGGCACACACACACACACACACACACACACACACACACACACACACACACAGAGGCGTAAACACACATACGCATGCACACACATACACCCAAACACATGTAAACACACATACATACGAACACACGTAAACACATACACACATCCACGTACATAAACGGAAAACATACATACGCACACCCACTCACGAACATGCACACGTTAACACACATGCACACGCACATTCACACACATAAACACATATATATATATATTATATATATATATATATATATATATATATATATATAACAAGCACACGTAAGCACATATACACACGCACACACAGCATATAGATCAACCCATAAAAACTCGTGAGCACATATAGATACGCACACACACACACACACACCGTAATTTGATAGAAACTTAGCGAATCTCGCTGAAGGGACGAAGGGGGCATTCCACTACGGTACTCGTTCCTGAATCCCCCGCTTTTTCGTGATGGGATTGAATATCCGGCAAGAACAGCTCGTTACTAATGGCCACACTGATTTCTCTGCACGTCTAATTCCGTGCCCGTTCCCAATGAGTCGTTCATGGATTAACTTCTCTTGTGAATGGCCGCCAGTAATGGCCTCTAATGAGGAAACCCATGCGAATAAACAACCAAGGAAATAAGACTGAGGGAAAACGGGCAGCCGACTCAGGTAAAAAGTAACTCCGAAAAGAAAGATGTTAAAATAATGAATGATGTGCCCTCTTTGTTGTTGAGTAGTTTCACACAATTATATGGTTTCAAGTATTCATATCCAATACAAATAATTTGCTAAAATTATATGGTTTCAAGTATTCATATTCAATACAAATAATACAAGCTAAAATTATATGGTTTCAAGTATTCATATTCAATACAAATAATTTGCTAAAAATGATATGGTTTCAAGTATTCATATCAATACAAATAATTTGCTAAAATTATATGGTTTCAAGTATTCATATTCAATTACAAGTATTCATATTCAATACAAATAATTTGCTAAAAATGATATGGTTTCAAGTATTCACATATCAATACAAATAATTTGCTAAAATTATATGGTTTCAAGTATTCATATCCAATACAAATAATTTGCTAAAATTATATGGTTTCAAGTATTCATATTCAATACACCAGCTACAAGTATTCATATCAATACAAATAATTTGCTAAAAATGATATGGTTTCAAGTATTCATATCAATACAAATAATTTGTGGCTAAAAATGATATGGTTTCAAGTATTCATATCCAATACAAATAATTTGCTAAAAATGATATGGTTTCAAGTATTCATATCCAATACAAATAATTTGCTAAAATTATATGGTTTCAAGTATTCATATCCAATACAAATAATTTGCTAAAATTTTTGGGCTAAAAATGGTTTCAAGTATTCATACAAGTATTCATATCCAATACAAATAATTTGCTAAAATTATATGGTTTCAAGTATTCATATCCAATACAAATAATTTGCTAAAATTATATGGTTTCAAGTATTCATATCAATACAAAAATTTGCTAAAATTATATGGTTTCAAGTATTCATATCCAATTAAAATTATATGGTTTCAAGTATTGCACACATTTTCCAAGTATTCATAATCTATAAAAATAAGTTGCATACAGATGGTTTGAAGTATTCATATCCAATACAAATAAGCTGGTTTGTTTTTAGGGTTTCACGGCATCTCAATCCTCTTTGGGTTAATTTATGCCGAAGATGTTTTATTTTATTCATTCTTGATGGGTACTCATTTTCTTTGTAAACTCAACTTTTGTTAAAACAATTTTTATTTTAGTTGAACCCACACATCGAACTCTAACAGGTACTACCACTCCGATTAGGAGAGGAACTAGGATTACTACTGATGACATCTAATGATATTATCTCTTGCGAGCTATTGTGCATTAGTACAATGATTTTGATATTGATAATATAGTTTGGTGTAATTACAAGTAAACAATGCTTAATATCATTGATAGAGTATGTATACCTAAATAATGTATTAGCGTTCGGCTAGAAACCATGAGGTTCCTAGTTCGATACCGGCCCTCGCCAACTCAGCGTATGAGTAGCCCAGGGATCTTTGCGGTAAAATAAGGAGCTGATGGTAGATGTGGCGTTCCACCTCAGACGCCAAAAATATTCTCCTTCGTCTAGCGCTATTGAAAAGGGGATATACTCCTTCGCTGATTGGCTGATACCGAATTTAGGCTACCCGACGTCTTTACTTACTTACTTACTTTATACTAAATAACTATAGACAGGGAATCAAATCTGTGTATTACAGCAAACATGTGTATAGTAGAAACTGCTGACTTTATTCCTTCTCCCTCAGCTGTGCGTGGGTGGCGAGCGTTGACAATGACTGCCGAAATGGGTTGGTGAGACGGAAGAGGTGGCTACGTGGGTCTCACAGCCTCTCGGCCGTGACGGACCGTGGGCCGCTGTCAGCTCACTTGTTCTCTGTTCCGAGTCTTCTGTCTAACTGCCGTCCCTGCTCGACTTTCTTCATGTATATAAAACGCCCACGCATTTTTATTTGTTATACTTATCAGCGGAAAAATATACTTCCGAATTCTTTGTTCTACTTTTTTTCTTTGTTCGCGTTAACCGGAAAAAAGTCCTTTTGTTATTTTTGTAGTCTTTTCTTTGTTTCGGTTTAAACGGAAAATCCTACTTCCGCCCGCACGATATGCAACAATTTCTCCATTGGTTACATCATTGAAAGAATTGAAAGTAATATAAACATCACACTAATTATAGAATAACTTGAAACAAATGAATAATACGTTTAAAATCACATGCATTATTTGGATTTAATATCAGAATTAATTGTCCTCCCTTGTATGTGGTCTGCTATAAACAGATTGTTAGCCATATTGAAATCCAATCTCACGGACAAGATAAGGCGACAGTTCTTCCAAGCTGTCGGAGTGATAATACCTGTTAGGGTCTTCTCTATGGGTTAAATAGAAAAATATGTTTATAGAATAAATTGAGTATCCATTAAGAATTAATTTATTTCAAGACTTTGTCGGCATTAAATGACCCACCGAGGTTGATGCCGTAAAACAAACCAAACCAGATCTTGCTTTTTGAGCAAAAATAATGAAGATTTGTTTCATATTTGTAAAGATAATCAAAAAATAGAATTTAAGTGATAACATCGTGGAATTTTTGCATTTGATATTCTAAATAGGAGACATTAATTTTTCTTTTCAGTGTGTCTATGAACTTTATTTTTCTGAAGTCACAACAGGCCGTATCAATGCAATTTCATCACCATTGATCCCAGGTTCTTCTGAACTGGAGTGGTAGTACCTGTTAGGGTCCCATCAATGGGTTAAATAGAAAAATGTATTTATAGAAAAATTAAGTATCCGTTAAGAAGGAATTTATTTCAAAACTTTGTCGGCATTAAATAATCCACCGAGGTTGATATGACGTAAACAACAATTAACCACACTGATGAGACATGATACGTCGAAACACCGTGTCTGTGGATGAATATATAATATATATAATATATATATATATATATATATATATATATATATATTTGAAGATAGGGGGGTTGGAGTAAATCCGACAGTATGAGGTAAGGTAAAAGGAAAAGTGGACAAAAAATCTATCTACTTGTTTGAGTTATTATTTCTTGTCCACCTTTCAATTTTCCTTACCTCATACATATAAAGTGAACCACTCACCATTCTGCCAGCCGAAAAGAAATACTCATATATATATATATATATATATATATATATATATATATAGTAAAAGTAAGTAAAGTCGTGGCGGCCTAAAGTCGGTATTAGCCAATCAGCGAGGGAGTATATCCCCTTTTCACTAGCGCTAGACAAGGAGATTGTTTTTTGCGTCTGAGGTGGAGCGCCACACCTATCATCAGCTCCTTACTTTACCGCACAGATCCCTGTGCTACTCATACGCTGACTTGGCGAGGACTGGTATCGAACTAGGAACCTTGTGGTTTCTAGCCGAATTTGTATATATATATATATATATATATATATATATATATATAATATATATATATTATATGATAGATAGATAGATAGATAAAAGGATATGAAAACAACAAGCTCTGAAGATGATTTTTATAAATCGAAATATTGTTCAATATTAGCTATGAATATGATATAAAAATATTTTTATTTTAACTGCATTGTGTGTTTTCATATTTTTTTTATTATCTATACTTATACCGTCGGATTCATTTCCTTTCTATTAACTTATATATATATATATATATATATATATATATATATATATATATATATATATTAGTTCTTCAGTTCAATCTATTTGCACCTAATACGTCCGTTGAAGAATGCTCTTGTGGCTTTATATCTTACTTGGAAGTGTCAACTAATTCAGTGGAAGCCCCCAAAGTGGCACGAGACTGGTGCAGTAGAAGATTTCTCGACACAAAAATCGATTCCTA
>CM042157.1:99666249-99691249 GCA_023376005.1 Doryteuthis pealeii | reverse complement strand
AAATTACCCACCACCGCTTTTAATTGTAACGAACATTATTTAGATTCTAACTTAGAGGTACATTCACAATTTATGAGTCCTCATAAATTGTAACATTACTTTCATCTAGGCCTGTTCAATACCTAGATGGGTGACCATTTAAGAAACAGCAGGTATTGTAGGTAAACCGAATATGAAAATGACTTGATTAGACATTAAATGACACAAAACGGGTTGATATGCCGTTAAATAAAACAACCAGCCAACCATCTTTCATCTGAATGGTCTCAGTTCTTTGGGCCTGTTTCAGTAGCGCCTGTAAAGTCATCGGGGCGGCCTAATGTCGGTATCAGCCAGTCAGCGAGGGAGTCTATCCCCTTTTAATAGCGCTAGACAAAGGAGATTGTTTTGGCATCTGAGGTGGAGCGCCACACCTACCATCAGCTCCTTACTTTACCGCACAGATCTCTGTGCTACTCATACGCTGATTTGGCGAGGACCGGTATCGAACTAGGAACCTTGTGGTTTCTAGCCGAACGCTCTACCGACTGAGCTAACCCGGCCCCTCACGTCCCTGTTGCAAAATTACTTCAGGAAAAGAAACAGACACAAACTCGATGTTTGAATTATATCTTTCCACTAACAGGGGATATTTACCTCCCGTCTCTGCCAGTAGGCGCTAGGTGTCGTGTCTCTTACATAATGGATAGGGTAGCCCATTTATTTTGTAATGTAGTGTAAAAATATATAAATTCAAAAGTTTAAAATGTAATTAGTTAGAATAGTCATGGAAAATGGCCATAGAATTTATTGGCATATTCTGGCCCCTGGTTCACCTGGAGTGTCGCATTCTGATTGGTAGAATGTCACATGATAGCTAAAATCTGTGAGAAAAGTTTAGAAAGTTGAGTTTAATGCTCCCCGGAGCCGGAAGTTAAAGTTATGGTGTCTCGATGAATTCTTCTCCGCGCGCGTGGAATGTTAGGTTTTCGGGAATAAAAAAATTAAAAACAAACTATGTCCTCGTGTTCCTGATTTGATTAAAACCTAACGGAAGATGGACGAGGTGACATAGGAGACGTGACCTAGATGACCTATAGATGACATAGACGACACCAGACCCAGTTTTATATACCCCTAATATGATCTGGATATATAATGGAGGATAGAGACAGATAGTTTAGAGATGATAGAGATGAGAGATGTGAAAGTTCTTATTTGCTTGTTTCATTTCCGCTTGCTGACAGATTCTTCGTCTAGGTCGTAAGCCATTTTTTCTGGGCTGATCTTGGGGTTTTGAGCTGCCCTGGTTTACTTTCTTGTTTTCCTCATTGTGTTAGTCTGGTCATTGCTTGTTTAATAATCTAATTAACAAACACAACAAACTTTCTTGTTTCTTGATCGTTTTATTTCTTCTTAGCCCATGATTCCGCCGCGGGAGAGATGGAACCCAGGAGCTGAAAAGTGCGTCTGCACTCATTGAAAGCTGGGTCGAATCTGCTAATTAAACTAACTTATTCTCACGCGTTTCTAATGGCGTGTTTTTAGGGGGTCAAAAGGTTATTAACCGTCATAGTGTAATTTTCCATAGGGCCCCGTTATATTTAATCTAACGGCTCTAATTCAAATTCTAGTTACAGATACGTTCACAATTCATGACTGTTCATGAATTGGAATACCAGATGAAAAAGATGAGAAATAAAAGATGTACTCAAGATTATTTTTATCGTCATGTCATGCCGACAGCACGGATATCCATGCCAATCTCTCGCCAACCGTCCCTTCGACAATGGCCACCGGGAGGCTCTCTATGCAGCATCCAGAATCCGCACAGAGATGATCGATGTAAGTCCTTGTTGAACGGCCTACACTCGCGTGCACGTTTCCACAAGATAACTTCCCTTATGAGTTCATCTTTATTTCTCAGTGTCCAGAGTCCAGAAATTCTTGGTCGTCTTACATTGATGGTTTGTGTGATAAGAGGAACGTGTTCGTGCAGCTGCTTTTTTATGAGATGTTGTTTCCACGATTTGGTCAAGACCTCACGCAACATTCTTGTGGAACTCCCATCTAATTTATTCTCTAGGCTCTTCGTTAGAGTCCAATTGGTGCAGCCGTACAGTAGCACTTATATATGGAAGAATTGTCGCTTTAACGTATCAGTGAGATTAAATTTCCATATGAGGTATAATATGTCTATAGCAAGCCATAATAATTAGAATAGATATAAGAAAAATAACATAGCGAGCAGAAATATAAAAATAGAAGCACCAAATTCAAATCCACTAAGACCGACCAGCCTTCATAGAAATAACAATGTTACAATCCAATACGTTAGCCACTACGCTACAGGAATCCCCCTGTGTCAGATTGAGATGTCAACGAGAACGTTAATGTTCTGTATATGTCTGAAAGAGTAATAAGAATACTAAAATTTGTTCTATGCCACGGAACATTGCTTTAGATCGTCTTCCGTTTAATAATGAGTACCCGGTAAACATTCTATAGCAAATGTAGAGCTGAAGGGATTAACTTCTAACCACCGGTTACCCGTCATGGGACAACAAAATAGATTTTTAAAAAAGATACACGTCTAACTGAAGCCACTTGCCTATTACCGGCGCTTGGGGGTGCTGAAAATTAATTACGTCCATTGCAAACCTTGTCATCTTCATCTCACCCAGCTGGGGAGTTCACGTGACTATTGTACCCCCCCCCTCCGTTAACGTCTAATGTCATAACTGCTATTGCAAATATCTGACAATGTCACTTGGACAGTCGAGGAAGGAAATTACATTGAATTCTCCCAGGGAGGAGCGAGAACAATCTAATCCACAGTGTCCGAGCGAGAAAGGACAGTTTCTGACCAGAATCAAGATGTCCTCTGACTTATACATAGACATTTTTTTTTAAGAAAGGAAGAAAGAAAAAAAAACAAAGAAAATAAACCCGTATGCCTTCTTCCACGCGCAGGTAGAGTTACGTTTTATCATTTGATGATAATGGCTAAATTTAATTTGGGCCCCAGAATACCGACTGTTTCAGGAATTAGGAATGTGCTTCCTGATAAAAAAAGGAGGAGGTGGGCTCTTACTGAAAGCATCTATAAAAGTCTGCCTCTCTTCTTGGAAATTATACAAATCAATTTAAGCTTCACCGCTTAAGACATCAATGCTCTTTTTTATATTGCTTTACAAGCTGACCGCCCTATCGTTTGGGGCTGCAGAATGAGAAACGAGGTCAATTATGAGTTAAAATCTGTCAATCAACAAACTCCGCACTTTTCCATAAAACCGTTAGTTTAATTTTAAATACACTATCGTCTATATGTAATACCATGCTCTCCTTGTCGGATCGGAGAGATGTGTTAAACGTTTGCTTACTTTACCCTCTTCTAGTCAGAATGGCTGAGATGATGGCGTGCAAACTCTTCGTTATATCTTGCACCCATTTACCAACCGTTTCAGGAATTAGGTATGTGCTTCCTGCTAAAAGATATATATATATATATATATATATATATATATATGTGTGTGTGTGTGTGTGTGTGTGTGTGTGGAGAAAGGTAGACAAACACGGGATGTTGTAGAAAATGTATGTTTATTGTAGGTAGTGATGTCGACGATGCACAGTTTCGATCTGTTAGACCTTCTTCAGGACGTTATGAATAGAGTTCTTGTTTCAGTGGTGAACATTTTCATTCTATGAATTGAGGAGTTTGTGAATAAGGGTCGGGGCGTCGGTTGATGGTATCAGATGAGGTTGGAGGTGGATTCTCCCTCTCTCTAATGGGGAGTGTATCATGGTAGACTCCGATAGTGCCCCACACATACTCTCAAAACCAATCCTAACCCAAACACCTAACACCTGTGGCACTATCGGAGTCCACCATGATATACTCCCTATTAGGAGAGGGAGAGTCCACCTCAAACCTCTTCTGACACCATCAACCGACCCCCGACCCTTATTCACGACCTTATCAATTCATTTGAGGGAAAATGTTTACCACTGAAGCAAGAACTCTATTCATAACGTCTAACAGACCGAAACGTTGCATTGTCGACAATAAACATCCATTTTCTACAACATCCCGTGTTTGTCTACCTTTCTCCACATACTGTCGGATTAATCTTCTCGTATTTCTCCCATATATATATATATATAATATATATAATATATATATATATATATATATATTAAAAATAAATGCTAAGACAGTTTGCTATGATTAATCGAATATTGGCTTGATTTGATTTGGCTTTTAAACATCAAATTTTAAATTTCATCCCGAGAAAGAAAATCCCAGAGTTTCTGATAATGGATTCTCCAGTCCAGAATGTCTTGAGCGTGGGATTTGGAGATTCTTCGATGGTCGATGAATTAGAGTTTATTGAAACAAGGCCAAACGTCCGGAAAACGGAAATACGTAAATATTAGGAAACACATCAATATTCTTGGGAGACAATCACAAACACACTTACACACACACACACACACACACACACACACACACACGAACACACACACACACACACTTACACATGCACACTTACACATGCACACATATTCACGCATACACACACATACACACACACACTCATATATATATATATATATATATATGTATGTTATTTTACTTACAGAGCAAGTGATTGAGCGAGCGAGCGAGCGAGAGAGAGAGAGAGAGAGAGAGAGAGAGAGAGAGAGAGATAGGGGTGGGGGGGGGGAGAAGAAACATTTACATTTAGGATGGATGATTTATTAATGCATCGAGATGCGTTCGCGTTTATCATTTTGACACCGACCTGCAAAAGAAATGTTATACACAGCGCGGGTATTCTGCTCTAGAAAAAAAGGTATCAGTTTCATTATAAATAGATAGATATATTAACCATCACACACACACACACACACACACACACACACACACACACAAATACACACATACACACACACACACAATACACAGACACACAAATACACAAACACACGCACACATTGGGGTGATAACCATAGCGGCAAGGTATCTATTTGTAATATGGGATACTGTTTATTTTGGGGTATACATTAGAACTAAAGTAGTAAGATTCAAATTTACTTTAAAAATAAATAAATAAAATAAAATAAAATAAATAAATTGATTTAGTTTATGCTAATTTATTTGAATCACGTTGGAAGGTATTGTATAATAATGCGTTTGCTCCAAGTCTCTTTAGTCAGATCTTAGCCCTGAAGATCACTAAGCGAAACTTTTAGTAGGTATATCTGATCTCATTAGGTGTATCTTTATATATATATATCTTATTATAATGGAGATTGTGTGCTTTTCTGTCTGTAACCGAAACTATATTACTACTCATATCACTATTCCCTTAGTTATTGACATCATATTTTCCATGATTGTATTTTTATTTAAAACTCAATTATTAATAAAATTGTTTTACATAATTAATACTGTTAACCATGTCTACATACTGACAACATGCAATTATATTTATATATACAACAAAATAGTGGTTTACAGTGTGAATGGGAAGGCTAATTTGCATATTGATATTAAAAATGTGATTTTATTAAATATGTGCTTAGTATTATTGATTTCTAAGTGTTTGGTTTTATTTTAATGAATATAATCAAAAATCTCTTCAATGAATCTTAAATGAAATCCATTGAGAAGAAAAAATATCAGTAATTTTATTCTTTACTTCCTATTTTAACTAAATACTTAAATTAGAAAAAATAACAATGAAAGAAGAGATTGATGGAAGAGTAGGTTTCAGTTGTTCTATTTTTTATTATACTCCCTCTCAAATCTTTTATTATACTCCCTCTGTTTCAAATCTTTTTATCGGTATTCTTATTTAGTTTCATTAGCCTTTCTAATTTAATACAATATTTTATTACATTAAACTTAAATACTTGCACCCAGAGGGTGCATATATTTGCTAGTATATATAATTCAAAAGTCCAGAGAAGAAATCTTCCTTACGACATATGAGTTTTTTTAAACAACCTGTCGCAGTTTGAGAGCTCAATGTGTGCTCTTATTGTTAGAGTCACAGAGCAAATTTATACGTAAAGAAATAACAAAAGACTTAGAGATTTAGCATTATAGTCTATTTCAGGGAGCTTTAGACAAAGTGTCTAATTCTCCCAACTCATCAGATGCGAATGATGAATTCTTTGTTACTTTTAAGGCATTTGAAGACAGATTTTATATATATATATAATATATATAATAATATATATATATATATTATAAAGACAAGAAGACAAACAGACACAGAAAATATAACAACAGATAAATATAGATGAATTAAGCATTAAATAAATAAAGAGGCTGAAATACCGATAGATAAATAGATAGATGAAATGCCCGACAGACAGACAGATAGATAGATAGATAGATAGATAGATTAAACATCAAATAGATAGACTGGTGGATAAAACGTCAGATAAATGTATTATCTGTATGAATATATATATATATATATATATATATATATATTATATATATATATATATATATAGAGAGAGAGAGAGAGAGAGAGAGAGACATACAGAGACAGAGGAACAAAAGAGAGACCGATTGAGATATCTATATCCATATATGTATATATAGTAGATATGAGAGTAGACTGAGACATACATACTTACATACGTACATTATATAATATATAAGATTGATTGATAAGCATGAAAACAATATATGCACATGTATATATATATATATATATATATATATATATATTATATATATATATTATATATAGAGAGAGAGAGAGAGAGAGAGAGAGATTAAAACACAGATAGATAAATGTATTATCTCCATAGAGAGATAGATAAGTATATAGCTAGAAAGAGAGAGAGAGAGAGAGAGAGAGAGAGAGAGAGAGAGAGAGAGAGAGAGGAGAGAGAGAGAGAGAGAGATTCAACCTCAAACATAGATATATAAATTGTCTTGACTTTGAAAACGAACGCTGGCCAAAATACGGTTATGAGCTTTTTCTCTATATGCATTTTCCAACTCAGGTCATTTTAAAATAACATACTTCACTGTTTAGTCAGCATTTATTGGCCTGATGGAGGTCTAATATAAACCGAAACGTTTAAACGTTGACTTCATTATCAAGAATAAATTCTTCTTTTTTTAATACTGTTACGTTACGCTCTCATTTCTCGGAATGGAGAGATGACGTGTCGTGATATAGAAATAATCACTTTTTACTTATCTCTGGATCGGTACAACATGGGAGGCTCGAATCCTGATTGCTAACATTTCTATGGTATTTGGAGGCTGGAAACCAACTTGTGTGCTTGTGCCATTTTGATTTTTTTAGTAATAACACAAAGCCACTTATTTTTCTCATCAGATTTATTTCCTCCAAGACACAACAGCCGAGAGCACGGTCTGGCTCTTTCAACGCATTGCGTCTGACAAGCTCACATTCTCACCTCTCCCACTTCGCCACGTATCAATTCTCGTCCAATAGAAACAATGCTATGTGACATTATGCTGATTCATTCTTATATTTTTCCATTCTCATCTAACACGTAATTCTAACTAAAAACAATTAAGTATTAATTTACACGCCAGTGTTACACTTACGACCACCACCACCCCATTATGTTACAATATTTGTTTTTTTCTATTTTCTACATAGATCGATTGATAAAAAACAGATGTTTATAGATCGATATTAAGGGAAGAAAGAAAAAGAATGGTGAATTGTGGTTAATGAATAACTCATTCATCATCATTTTGTTTTATTAATTCCCAAGCATTGTAATACATCCGGACATTATTTTGTTCACTCTGTCTGTCACATAAAACCAATTGTAAGATACCAAAGCAACATCCTTCGAAAACAATCATTACAATATGAAAAATTCTGACTATTGTCCCCATCTTTATTGTTATTTGTACAACGTTTCGACCGATATGTCCTCCGGCCTTCTTCAGGTATTTTTTTGTCGGACTCGGAAACCTTCTCGGGATCGGGAACCTTCTTTTCGGAAACATGGCCTAGTGGATAAGATAGTTAGGTTAAGACAGTTCTAAGCGACAGTTATCTCTAGATTCCGGGTTCAATCCTAAGTAGAGGCAGTAACATAGAAAAATAATTAACACAACTCCTACCCCAGCTATGGTTAGCGGAATGAGAACAGGATACCCCCGTGGACTGAGTAAAGGGTTAGGTTCGAAGTTCCGTGATGGCTCCCGATTACGACAAGAAGATTCCCGAGTTCGAAAAAGAAGGTTCCCGATTCCGACAAGAAATACCTGAAGAAGGCCGGAGGCATATCGACCGAAACGTTGTAAAATAACAATAAAGAGGGGGACAATAGTCCAAATAACGCAGATAATACTAATCATCAAGCCTCATCTCAAACATTCAGAGAAATATTAAATGTTTTTGTTTTCGTAGAAGTAATCCAACCTTCATTTGTCAACCTCCCTGGACTTACGGCACCAATAAATGTGTATGTTACATACTCATACACATATACCCATGTTGGGTATATACACAATAGAAGTTCTTTCACTAGAGAGAGGAAAGAGAGAGGTAGACAGGTAGACAGAGAGATGCATAGATGCATAATTTACTTTCTCTGTCTCTTCGTCTGGCCGTTCGTGTGATGTCTAGTTTCTTTCTATTTCCTTGGTTGTTCGTCTTTGAATCATTTCTTCTTCTTGGTCAGTCTTTTTTACCAAGACATGCATCAACCAACAACACCATTTTTATTTACGTAACTTAACTAACTAAACACAGTGGGCGTGTGCACGTGAGCCCATGCTTCTCATCTGACGTCCGAACAGATACTGATGATTTCACTAGCTCTCATGTGATTCTCGGCTTTCCTGCGGCTCGAGTCAAAGGTCTCTAACAGTCTGTACCTTTCCATGGAAAACCGCCGCCCGTGACATGAAAAAGACCGTCCCTGTAGAACTAAAGGGTGTTGCCAATAAAGTGACCCCCAAAAACAGGCCTGACAATTTTAAAATGTCTGTTTTTTTATCACCCTATATATGCACCTTTCGGGTGCAAGTATTTAAGTTTTAATGTAATAGAATATTATATTAAATTAGAAAGGCTAAGGAAATTAAATAAGAATGCGGATAAAAAGATTTGAGACATAGGGGCTATAATAAAAAAAAGAGAACAACTGAAACTTACTCTTCCATCACTCCCGTCTATCTACAAATAGAAGTTATTGATAAATTTTCCTAATTTAATTATTTCGTTAAAATAAGAAGTAAACATAAAATAACTTTTTTTTCTCTGTTAATGGATTTTTGCTCATATTCATTAATATAAAACCAAACAATTAAAAATCAATAAAACTAAGTACATATGTATTAAAATCACATTTTTAATATCAATAATTTACACTGTAAATCGCTATTTTGTTGTATATATAAATACAATTGCATATTATTAGAATGTAGATAAGGCCAACAGTATTAATAATGTAAAACAATTTTATCAATAATTGAGTTTTTAATTAAAAATAATATCATAGTGAATGTGACATAAATAATTAAGGGAATTGTGACTTTAGTAGTAATATAGTTTTGGTTACAAACACACAATCTCCATTATAATAAGAGATGATATATTTTAAATGACTACTAATCTCACTAGTTTGTCTAGACAGGAAGTGAAACAGGCATTGGCGAATAATTAGATGCATATTGTTAATGTTATTTTTAAACATGAACACAACAAATAAGGGGGTTGGTACGGTTGTTTTATTTATTTTTTATTTTAATTTCAAATCTCTTCTGTTTATCCTATTTATTTTTTCAATTCTTATTAAAAGAACAGAACATTTAATTGGCCCAAAATATGGATTTCCTGTAACGATTTTCAGTTAATAAAATTTAGATTTAAATTATGAATAATCGATGATATTCTCTATATCAATTCACGTGTTTTTTTAATTGTACGACTGTTATCATCGTCCAACACCCTCTGCTTAAATATGAGACAGTCCAAATCGTCCGAGATGAAATGCAAAAATCTACATCCTGATTATCTGGTGTTTCTTATGTGCCGGGTTCTTATTACTTAGGAGTGAATTGTGTAATCTCATACTGAAATATGCGGCACCTTCCAACGTTTTAGCACCCTGCTTATGCCACTAAACTCCAGAATCGGAAATTCAACATTGGATGCAGTTTAATGTCATACCCAGGACAGTAAGATCATCAGCCACGGCCTCCTAGCTTATATATAATGAAATGGGTAGGGGGTTGTCATGAGGACAATAGGGTTGGGACAATCATATAGGTGCTAGGGCTTGACGTGACCAGCTGATTAATAGGAGGGGGTCACTCCGATTGTCCCTTTAGCCTAAATAAGCGACAAAGTGAAGTGTTGCATTGGTTGAATGTAGATGGGACCTTAACACCGAGGCAGAGTGGACCTGGGAGTAATGGTGATCAAGATTCCCCAGAGATCCAGGACTGGAACCTCACCATCAGATAGTTTATCGTCATAGCCAGGACAATAACGGCTTTAGAGAAAGTGGTAATTTGTTTTTTAAGTGTTTACTTCCAGCCCGAGTAATTCCGGCAACACTGGCGCCACCTATCTTAGAAAAACCTGTAAGTTTGTCGGTATATACACATTAAAGGTAAAAAACCTGAGATTAGATTCAATAAAAAGCAAGGACACTAAGAGCATTATGCCATTAATGGCGTAGAAAGGAGTCGGAATTGTAGCAGAATCATGAAAGCATTCTACAAGCCGTTTTGGCGCCTCGAAGACCCGGCAAAACCAAAGTCTATCAAACCATTTAGTCATTTTGTTAATTGAACCTAATAAAGAATTTATTTATCAGATTCTTATCAATGTAATCTGGTTAGGAAATATACTTACCTTCTGGGTTTATTTGAATAAAAAACTATATTTTGAACTGTATTTTTTCCCATCAGAAAGCAATGCTTTATCAACACACGAAATTCAAATTTTTCCATTGTTTTGAAAATTTACAACAGTAGCTTCACGTAAATAACTTTAATTTGCACACTAATTATCCGACGGTGCTCAAATTTTGACAAGTGCAATTTGAAGGTTAATACTTTATGTAAATCATATGGATCTTTTTATTAGTGGCGCCATCTATATGTCAGGCCCGGGACTTATTGAGGTGTGTGTTACCTTTATATATAACAAACTGTTTCATTAAGCTTAAATTTGAAAAGTAACCATGTTATCACCAAAACAAAGCACATCGCAAAAGCTTTCTCCAAGGCGTTTTGACTTAATGATAAGTGTCTAATTCACTGCTTTGAAACCAATAGGAACAAACGCATTTTAATTGTACTAGAAAAACTCATTTTTAAACACATTTAAAGCCGGGTCCAGCCCGCGAATGCATTTCATCAAGTCCGTCAAGGTACTTGAATTTGTTTGTTAAAACGTATGGAACACGAGTCGTTATGATGCCATTTAAATTTAAATATCATGTTAAGCTTACTAAATCCTCATGGACTTGATTACGGAATCAAATCATTGAACGCAATTGACTGATAAACATTTGAAAGCAATTCTCTTGATTGGATGTAGCAATTCCAAACCAAACATTGACGATATCTTGAAAGGCAAACTTCAGTTTCACAAATCTCACTAAATCTTTCTGCTAATGTTTCATTCTTTGATAATGTTTTGAAAATAAATATGTTGGTTAAATTTGTTTTTGTGCATCTTACGACACACATCCATGAATATAACATGGAAAATACATTTTGTTTTACATTTTTTTCAGAGCTTTCGTTCTGGGTAGCAAGTATTGAACACAATAATAATGTGGCCCGCGCTCGTTATTTTTACAACAATCCGCTTCACGCGCCCGGAGTGCGTATATTTTTGCTAGTTACTTTTAAAAATTAACAATTTATTGTGATAACCACAGATGTCATTAGCTTTTACGCTTTGAATTTTGTCAAAAACTTTTTGTTTTGCATTAAACCAACTAAAGTGTCCTGAGTATGAATTTAAACTGCACCCGATGGTGAGGTTCCACTTCTGGAGGTTTGGAAATGTGGAGCACCCCTTTATCACCATTACCCAGGTCCACTTGTTAGGGTCCCATGTATAGCTTGAATAGCAAAATTGAGTATCCATTGAGTATCCATTAAGAATGAATTTTTTTCAAAACTTTATCGGCATTAAATAACCAAATGAGGTTGATATGCCGTAAAACCAACCAAACAAAACAAACCAAACCAATAATCTATTAATATTCCTACGTGCGTTTAAAAAAGACAACTACCCTCACATCATTCCTCAAAGAAATATTTCATGTTCCTTGAATATTAGAGAGTCCGTGGTGTTCGGCTTCAGGAAGTGCAACGGACGCCAATTTGACGGCTTCGATTTTGATAAGGAGATCTACGCGACACACAGACTAACGGCATTGTGGAAGAATTAGCGGTTGGGAAAATCATGATCACGAATTTGAAGTGACATATCAGAATGAAAAAGAAAAGAAAAGAAAATAACAAAGGAGCTGTGGAGGCTTAAGTGAGTGCGTAAATCCCACCGTCCCCAGCGGCTCTGTTGGATTTTATGACATGTCAATTCGTGTTGGGTTATTTTATGCCAAAGGGGTCAAGTGGTCATACAGCTTTCAATATTTGTTCAAGACAGCACGCAGAAGTATGGATATGTAAGGACGAACTCATAAGCGATTCTCCTATGGACTCTTACTCATGGACACACCAGTCTTAGCCGACTAACAAAAATTTACATTGACCTGTGAGAAAGAGAAAGAGAAAGAGAGAGAGAGAGAGAGAGAGAGAGAGAGAGAGAGAGAGAGAGAGAGAGAGAGAGAGAGAGAGAGAGAGAGAATCGTGGGAATCTTGACTGTCAGAATGACTTTTCATGTCAACCCTTGTTGGGTTATTTTAGACCAAAGATTTTTTGTTCTATTCATGTTTGATAGGTATTCAAAATTTCTTTTTAAACTCAAATTTTTACACATGTTTTTAAAACTCATTTCGTTTTACTATTTAACCCATAGATGGAACCCTTAAAGGTACTACCACTCCGGGTAAGAGTGGATCGGGAAGTAATGGCGATGAAAGGGTACTCCACATTCCACAGAGCGCCAGAATTAAAACTCAGTATTTCTCTTGCCGTCTATTAAGGTAGGTTGGTATTTTAGACGTGGAGCATTGACACAAAACAATCTTCTTATCGTTCTTCGAGAGTTTGATTATATCCCACTGGCGCCTATGGTCCGATTTGTCGGCCAAAGGCAAAATTAGAGTTTCTTTTTCTGATTATTAAGACAGGGTGGTATTATAGAAATGAGAGATTGACGCTACACAATCTTCCCATCTATAATTATACCAGTGGTATTGTGGTGTACTAATATGGAAAGGGGAGGAAGTAGACAGAAACGTAAGAGAGAAAAATTAAGAAATGAATGACACTCGAAAAAAAAGAGGATGATTGAAGAAGAAGAAGAAGAAGAAGAAGAAGAACAACAACAACAACAACAACAACAACAAGATTATTAGACGATGACGACGAACGACGACGACGACGAAGAAGAAGAAGAAGAAGAAGAAGAAGAACAACAACAACAACAACAACAAGATTAACGACGACGACGACGACGCGACGACGACGACGACGAAGAAGAAGAAGAAGAGAAGAGAAGAAGAACAACAACAACAACAACAACAACAGCAGCAACAAGATTCGACGACGACGACGGCGACGACGACGACGACGAAGAAGAAGAAGAAGAAGAAGAAGAAGAAGAAGATATTAGTTGACGACGACGACGACGGCGACGACGACGACGACGAAGAAGAAGAAGAAGAAGAAGAAGAAGAAGAAGAAGAACAACAACAACAACAACAACAACAACAGCAGCAACAAGATTATTAGTTGACGACGACGACGACGGCGACGACGACGACGACGAAGAAGAAGAAAGAAGAAGAAGAAGAAGAAGAAGAAGAACAACAACAACAACAACAAGATTATTAGTTGACGATTCAATAATAATAATAATAATTATAATAATAATAATAGTAAAGAAAAAATATAATAATGGTAAAGAAACAAATATGGAATATGAAAGTGAAAGTGATACCAATTGTAGTTGGTGCACTTGGAACAGTCTCAAAAGGAAAAGGGTTTGGAAAGTTTGGAAATCAGAGGAAGGATTGAAACCATTCAGAACACTGCGCTGCTGCAATCTGCCAGAATACTCAGAAGAGTCCTGGAGACCTGAGGAGACTTGCTGTCACTCAGACTCCAGTGAAAGACCATCAGCTAATGCTGATGTGAAAACTCAAATAATAATAATAATAATAATAATAATAATAATAATAATAATAATAATAATAATAAGAAGAAGAAGAAGAAGAAGAAGAAGAAGAAGAAGTGTCACTATTATTTACTAGTACAGGGTTATTGAATGTATAATATAAATATATTAAAATGCTTTTACTCGAGATCCATTTAAAATCATGAATTGTGAGTTGACAGAGGTCAAGAATTAATCTGAATGATGTAAGCAGAATAAAATCAGGATATTTAGAATTTAAATAAAATGATGATGACGCAAAGAAATCAATTGAAAAATAATAATAAATTTTACTCTTGTTCCTTAACCTTCCAAACGTTATGATCTTGCAACACCCTCTGGTTAAAAATGAGACCGTTCAAATCATTCAAAATGGCATTGAATTTTTAGTCACCTCGCCTCAGACAATATCTCTCGAAAATAAATATTTACAACGCCCGGAGGGTGTTTTTTTTTTTTTTGTTTTTTTGCTAGTACAATTAACAGCAAAAGCAGGTGGAAATATTTAACACAAAAATTGACAATGCGAAAAATACACTGGTAATATAAAATAATACTGGTCTGTTGATGGGTTAAAATGGTTGATTCGTTGATTGATTGATTGATCGATAGATTTTAACGGCATATCAACCAGTCTAGGGTTATTTTATTCCTAGAGATTAAGGCATTGCGTACATTGTACGTTTATATTCATATTTCTGTGCAGTTTCTTAAGAGTGTTAGCACGCAGACTATTGTTAGTGAGTTCGATTCTCGCTGGGTGCCTCATACTTCTGGCCTTGTGCCTCATCTAAGCTAAGCTCAGTAAATAACTATAGCGAAGTCTAATGGTTAGCAAGCTAGATTCGCAGACCATAGTGCCCCATACTTCTGTCCTTGTGCCACATCTAAGCTAAGCTTAGTAAATAACTATATACTGAATAAAGGAGCACCTCACGTGGTGTAATGGTTAGCAAGCTAGCTTCACAGACCATTGTTAGTGAGTTCAATTCTTACTGAGCGCCCCATTATTCTGGCCTTGTGTCACATCTAAGTAAATGACTATATGTTATCAAGTATTCCTATTGCCTTGTCGGCTGTCGTAGAAGAACACATCGACTGCACCTCTGCACTGGGATAAAATCTCTCCAATGGGGCCACCTGTTGGCCATAGGTAGTGATACGTGATGCTTAAGGACGAAATCCTGGTTACTGAGCAGTCTATGACATGCAACACTCCACTTTTGCATTTACTTTGGCTATACGGGCAGTCGGAGACGCCCCCTCCGATCAATCGGCTGGTCACGTCAAGCCCTACCACCTGTATGATTGTCCCAACCCTACTGCACTTATGATAAACCCCCTATCCTCTTTTCAGATATGTGCCAGAAGGTGGTGACTGAAGGACGTTAAACTGCATCTAATGATGTTCCAATTTTGTTTTGTTGTTTTGTTTTATGGCAGATCAACCCTTTTCGGGTCATTTAATGCCTAATAATTAATTTTTGATAAAAAAGAGGGCTCAGATTGTTTACAGTACCAGTTGTTGCTTAAGTGGTCACCCAATTAAGTAGTGAACAGGTTCATCACTGGTTAACTTCGGTGGTCTAGTGGGAGAATTAACAATTGGTTTTGTTTTACGACATAGCAACCCTTTTTAGGTTATTTAATGGCGAATCACATCATTTTGATAAACAAAGGATCGGATTGCTTACAGTACCTGCTCTTGCTTAAGTGGTCACCCAATTAAGTATTAGAACAGGTTCATTGTCTGTTAAGTTCTGTTATCTCCAATTCTCTGAGGAGATTCATTTCTCACCATTACTCGCATGTCCACTCTGACCCGGAATGGTAGTACCTCTTAGAGTCTCATCTATGAGTTAAATAGAAAAAAATAAGTTTAAAATGTGTTTAAAAACTTTGAGTTTAAAAGATAATTGGATAACCATCAAGAAAGAAAAAACAAAACGTCTTCGGTGTAAAATAATCCAACAAGGCTTGACATGCCGTAAAATCTAACCAACCAGCCAACCAACCAATAAATAAAGTGATCTTAAATAAGAACTAAACACTCCTAGTGCCATTTATAGAAATAATAATGTTTTTATCAGCTCAGGAGATAGAGAGATGGATGAAGCGACCAAGTTCACAGTAAATAGAAATAAAATAAAATAAAAATAAAAATAAAAAAAATATTTCTAGAAAATATGAGAAGCTATCTGTAAGGAGCGTTGGGAAAATCTGTTGCAACCGATCCTTAACAAAGATAAGATTACCCTGTGTGCCCAATTGATCGGTCATTAAACGACGTACATCATCAACGGCCTCTCCGGGGGGTCAGTTTATTGACTCGAATATGCAAGCACTAATAATGGTCATAGTCTGTATATTCATGCCGGATTGTACGAGTACATAATCTATCAATGGGGGTCCCTATTTCTCTTGCTCTTCGATAAATCCTCCTCGTGCAGCGACCACCCTAACTCCAGCACCGGAACTTTCCTATCCCTATTATCCACCCATTCTCCAACCCCCCTCATCCCTCAACTTACCTCGATGCATTCACCTCCCCCCTCTGCCGACAAAACCACACCGCCACCATCGTGAGCACACCACTTTTACATTCTTGCCTTTATTTCGCTCTCCCCTCGCCACCATATCCACCCTCCCGCCAGCACAATGATTTCTTCTCGACTCGACCCGACCCGGCCCTGCCCGGCCCTACACGACTCCTCCACCCGCCTCCCTGCCACCGTCGCCAAAACCTCGAGTTAAGCCGATTTAAGTCGAAAGTCGTGTACTTACGATCGGTAATCCTTGCACAAACTTTCCTTTCTGCCGAGCTTCTTCGACAAGCAAGCCCATACCGCCACCTAGCGGCTGCTGTGCAGTGTTTGCTTCTGGTTTGCCATCAGTTTGATCTACAGAGCAAGCGGAAATATTAAAGAACCAAGTTCCGTTTATGCAACCACCAAGGTCTGCTTGGATTATATATATATATATATAAGTTGAAAAAGGAAGTGAATCCGACAATTATGTTGAATAAATAAATAAATAAAAGAAAATTTTGAATAATTATTAGGGTGCCGACACGTGTTTCGATCAAGATATTGTCCTAGTACAATAATAAAAAGAATACAATATGAACAAGGACAATCTCTCGGTCGAAACACGTGTCGGCACTCCAATAGATAATTTCTATCCATTCAACATTTTATTTACTTTATTTTTTAAACATATATATATGCGTGTGTGTGAAATGTTATATATATATATATATATATATATATATATATATATATTTCGATGGAAACAAGTATGCTACCGGTAGATTCATGCTATCCAAGCCTTAAACGGATCAATCGTCGGGCAGCGAAAACATTTTTGAAAACAAATTTCGCTTGACGACGATGAGTAGCACTCAGCACTCTCCTCATAATACTGTTCGTTGGCTCACTATTACCTCTCCAAGTGTAATAGTGCCGACCATACTCATTGATATATATATATATATCAACCGAAATATTGCAGTCATTCACAAAAACATAACCGCAAAAATGTCTTTGCAGACACACCAGAGGGATTAAAGGTATCCTGACGAAAGCAAAAGCCTGAAACCTTAAGTAGATGCCTACTAAAACCTTTGTATAAACAGTTATATTTAATAAATAAAGCTCTTACATTTGTAATTGAGCAATTTATTTTCCTTTATTTCATCTCGGAAAAATTACCAATATATCTGTCTCTCTCTCTCTCTCTCTCTCTCTCTCTCTCTCTCTCTATATATATATATATATATATAATATATATATATATATATAGTAAAATGGTATAGTCAGAAAGCCTATATGTTTCACCACGTTTGGATCATCAGGGCTATCTGCGATATATTTATTGAATTAATTTATCGCAGATAACTTTTCTTTTCTTCTTTGTCTTGTCATTTTCAGAATATCAATACTGCTGGACGAAATATTTCATACGTTTTTTTTTTACATGATGCTCTCCATCGGTCCCAGGTAGTACCAATTTTCTCGAAGTTTTTTTTGCTGTATATTGACTACTGAATGGTTTGTTTTCAATTGGTCCTTGTATCTAAGCCATGGCCACCCAACATTCATTTTCCCTTGCTCAAACTGTCCATACATTATGATTTTCGGTATCCTGTTGTCTGTCATTCTTAAAACTTAACCAGTCCAGCGCAATTGGGACTGTATCAGGAAGAACTCAATTCCACATTTTAAATAATGTTACATTTTGTTGGTCACTCTGTTGTCGAAGTTGTAATCACATATGCTGTGAAGACATTCTTGTTGAAGACCTATAGTTGATTGATATGCAAACTGTAGGGTGTCCAAGATTCAGAGCCACATAGAAAAATGGTGATTATCACAGCCTTGTAGACTTGCATTTTGGTGTCTTGTCTGATGCCACGTTCATACCACAATCGTTGACGAAGTTTGCCAAATGCATCTGATGTCTTTGCAATACGATTTACAATCCAGTTATCCAGGGAAGCCTTAGCTTGTGTCCCAGATAAGTAGAGGACTTCACGTACTTCAGGTATTGTCCGTCTACTGATATTGGGGTACCCGGGGAAGTTGTGAATAAGTGGCCTCTGTTTGACACCTCGAATCTGCATAGCAGTAGAGCGCGGCTGGTGGATTACCACTGATAGTGAGACCAAAGGCTCTGCCTGCTGCAGTGAACCGTCAACAAGGTAGTATGCCTCCTTAAACGCTACAAGCTACAAGCGCCGCATCATTCGCACAACGAAGATCGCAGATCACACGAGATCACACGAGACCGTAGTAGAGTCTCGGCTTTAAATCGTTCATGGTTGAACAAGCCTCCACTAGTAAGAAATTGGAATTTATATATATATATATATATATATATTATATATATATATATATATATATATATATATATATTTCTGTGTGGTTAGTTCTTAAGTGATCTTTGCACACGGTATATATTCATAATGATAATTTGAGACAGATTTATTCGACCGATACATGGGACCCTAACAGGTACTACCTTTCCGAATCAGAGTGTACCTGAAGTGTGAATTGATCTATTCTCTCCTCTGCTAGGGGTAAATAATCGGACATTCTCAGTTTATTTGCCTTGTTAGGCATCCGGTCTAGGAGAAGGACATCTACGAATTCAAAGTAGGTTTGCTCCGAATAAAAATTGACCTTGTGTCTCATCCTACCCATGGCACAGATTTAAATACATATACTTTTTTAACACATCTTGTGAATTAACTCTTTGATTACTTTAAGCCGCTCACAGCGTCTCCCATACCACACCCAAGCAAAGTACAAACACTGATGTTTAGTTCATTATAAATGAGCAGAAGTACTCAGATTACAATAATAACAAAAAGTGTTCTGAGGTGAATAGATAGTCAACTTTGAAATATCCCATCATACAGGTAAAAAAAATAGCAAGAGCATTTGGTACAGCCGTGGGAGGAAATTTGGAGAGTTAAGAATTTTCATAGATACCTCAACTTATGTCGTTATATCAACAAGATGCCTCAACCATTGTTTTGCCATTTTTGTTTCTGGATGTAAAATGAGGGATCATTTTGCTATTATAACCAAGTTGTAAACTGAAGCCTCGTTTCTTGATCACATTAGATTACATTCATTTCTATGTCTGAGTATATTTTAACTATTTGACTCCTTTAAACCGCTCACAGTAGCTCTTCCGCCAAAGTACAAAAACTGATGGTTAGTTCATTGGAATTGAGCATTACAATAATAATAGAACTTTATTGAAATAGAATCAGTTCTGAGGTGAATAGATAGTGAACTGTGAAATATCCCGTCATACCGTTAAAAAATATCAAAAAAATTCGGTACAATCGTGAAGAGGGAAAATTTGGTCGGCAAAGAATTAAACGATCTTTTAATTTAATACGAACGACAGAATTGCATTGTTTCGTATTTTATCATTGGCAGTTGTCGAAGGAAACTTCTTAACGTAATATATTCGTTGGCGATCAGCAGGGCTATAAACATTACAGTTTACTCACCCTTTTCATTGGCACTTAAAAGTAATGAGTTCCTTTCGGTATTGGACGTGTGTCAAAGCTGCCATAAGACAATCTGTTCTAACGGCTTATCAACGGAGAAATGTTCACGTTCCTCATATTCACTAATCTAAACAACGGTGCAACGATGACAATCTGAATAATTCTTCTTGGTTAATTAGTTGGTTGGTTGGTTGGTTGGTTGGATTTTACGGTATGTCAACCCATTCGACCATTTTTTGTCGAAGATGTTTTTGTTTTATTCATTCAAAACAAATATAAAAACGTAAGTGTCTGTGCGTGTATGTGTGTGGGTTTGTGTATGTGTGTGTGTGTGTATGTGTGTTTGTGCGGGTTTGTGTGTGTGTGGTGTGTGTGGTGTGTGTGTGTGGATAGATTTACCTAAATCCGCTAATCCAAACTCCATATTTCTTGTTGAGCCGGATAAGATTAAATGTTAGATCGGATTATCAGTTTCCATAGGTCGCAAGAGCCACTAAGTTAGATTATTAGAAACCTGACCCACTTGACATACACTTACCCTATTGAACAATATAACAGAATCTCAAATAGTTTGGTTTAGTTTGGTTTGTTTTACGGCATATCAACCTCAGTGGGACATTTAATGCCGGTAAAGTTTTTGAAATAAATTCATTTTTAATGGATACTCAATTTAAAATATAAACTCATGTTTTACTATTTAACCCATAGATGGGACCCTAACAGGTACTACCATTCCGGGTCAGAGTGGACCAGGGAGCAATGGTGGTGATGGGGTACTCCACATTCCCCAAAGCTCCAAAACTGGAACCTCACAATCAGATAGTTTTTAACGTTATTCCCGGGACATGAAGACTCTCAGCCACCGCCTTCTTGCAATAGGGTTGGAGCAATCATATAGGTGCTAGGGATTGACGTGTCCAGCCGATTGATCGAAGGGAGCCTCTCCGACCGCCCGTCTAGCCCAATTAAGGGTCAAAGTGAAGTGTTGCATGTCTTGGGCTGCTCAGCCACCTGGGTTACATCCTTAAGCATCACAAGTAGCCACCCACGGTTAAGAGGTGGCCCCAAGGGAGAGTCTTACCCCTCTACAGAGGTGCAGTAGATGTATTCTAACAGCCCAGCCGACAGAGCGGAACTCAAATAGTGAATGTATTTTTTTTTACATTTAAAGTTCACATTACAAAAGGAGTGGGCTCATCTAATACTAAAAAGAAATGCTAATAAATGAAACCTTTTTTTTTCGTTTTGGAGGAAAGAGGAGGAGAAGCTCTCAAAGTAGTTTTGAGTAACGAAGAGTGAGTCCCTTTGGTCTGAATTTTTTTTTTCTCCCAGACCGGTTGCCCTTCCAAGTTTAAAGAGTCCAGTCCCCTTCCTATTTTTTATTTAACCATAACTGGAGGGAGAATAGTTGGATTCTTACCTTTCCCAAGTGTATTAGCGCTATGTGAAATGCAAACAGCCACGTGCATTTCCAACGACGGTAACCATTACACAACGCGCCTCCAACTAAAACAAAATCTACATTTTAATGAAATTTTGTTCGAATTAACTGATCGGACGAACAGATATCAGAGTAGATGAGTTCAAATCCTGGACGAGACTGTTTGCATTTTCATATTTCACCAATACCCTCCAGTTATGGTTAAATAGTAAGGTGAACTGGGCTCTTTAACCTAGTTATGGCAACCAATCTAGGAGAAGGTAAGCTGAACTCAAACCTGTTCATCTCCGCTTAAGAAAATGACATTCTGTTGTATCGTACAAGTGTGCAAGGGTTTGATAAATATGTATCAGTTATTTTCATTATCAAGGCGTGAAGAAGTCCTTTATCTGTTAATTCTGTCGGTCATCGCTTTTGGTAAGTCCTCTTGACGGTGTCCAGTGTCCGAACTGACCTGATTAATGTAAGTTTATGTTGATAGGCCAACACTGGTGAGTCCATGTGTAGGAGTCCATATGAGTCGCTTATTGTAAATTAATGTGATGTGAAAATGTGGAAAACACCCAAATTTTAGTTCTATCTTATGTAATAGTAGAAATTAACAAGAATTTGGTATGACGTGTGAAATGCTGACCTGTTGGTTTCTGATTGGTCAAAAAGTGGCCATAGTGAGATGGGTGAATTGGAGATAGTGAGAGGGGGTCGGTTGGAAGTTTTCTGTGTGGACGAACGTTAGATTGTCTGAAGAGAACAGACGGAAGATGTCTGTCTGTTTTCCAAGGCTTTTTACTTTGGTTAAAATAAAATAAAAAACACCTTCAGCATAACCCAATGAAGATTGACATGCCGTAAAATGCATCTAACCAACCAACAAGTTTCTCCGCCTGATTCCACCTGCCGCAGATACGCTACACGGTTAGCGCCTCCCACGAGCAAACTAGGTTATGGATGAGTCTATTGTTTTTAAATCAAAAGAAAGGGGGTCAATAGTGGAAGAAGCGCATGTGAACTTATTTTTTGGTGCACAGTTGATAACCAAAATAGTACCTCGAACCCCCCCCCCTTACCATATTTTTTCAGCTTTTCGCATTTGAAAAGTGAATTGTGTATGGATTATTGGGGTCTGCGTTCGTGAGGAGTGAAAGGCGGTGTAGTATCTACAAAGTCTTTGATCATTTACTTATAGGTTATACTTATATTTCTTGTTTACAAAGGAAGAGAAAAGCTTATAACAAAACTAAAAAAAACCCCAAAAAAACAGACAAAACAAAATTAAAAGCTCGAACCATTAATCGATATCAGTTCCCAATCAGACTCTTAATGGAAGGGCATAATTGATTTTCTTCATTTAGTTTATTTGCTGATATATATACATATACATATATATATATATATATATATATATATGTGTGTGTGTGTGTGTGTGTGTGTGTCTGTGTATTTGGGCAGCATTCTTTCATTTATACATGTAGAATTAAACAAAAGACACATCTCCTGTTTAACAATTTTATTTTTGATCTTTTCAAGTTTTCTGGCCAACTTTTTAATATTTGGGTGGAATTCGTGGATTAGTCTACCAAAGTTCAGGTCCCGAGTACTTTCGGTACTTTGAAGTGCCATCATCAGGGTCATTATATACACACACACACACACACACACACATATATTATATATATATATATTATATATATATATATATATATATCCAAAGCATACCAGTCAATTGGATACTTTTACCTTTCCACACACACACACACACATACACACACACACACACACACACACATATATATATATATATATATATATATATATATATATATATAAGGTAAAACTATCCAATTGACTGGTATGCTTTGGATAATTCTATTTAGGATCATCAATATCTCCTGTACATCCACAATACATACTCTTGTTGATGCACACTTATAGATTTATACAAGGATTTTTACAAATCTCTAAGAGAGCTCAATGTATTATAATTATCATACATTGAGCTCGCTTAGAGATTTGTATTAATTAAAATTGATAAATTAATTATATACAGTTCCATTCTAGTTTGTTTTCTTGGTTATTATGTTATTGGCTGTCTGATGAAACCGGCCTCTTTTATTGGGTTCTGGTCGAAATTAATATATAATATCTTGAAAGTGTATATATATATATATATATATATATATATATATATATATATATATATATCCTCTTGTTCCTTAACCTTCCGACCATTATCATCCCGCAACATCTTCTGGTTGAAAAAGAGGCCGTCCAAATCGTTCAAGATGAAATACAAAAATGCAATTCTTGATTATCTGGTGTCACTTATCCGCCGAATTCTTATATCTTATGAATGTCATCACCTCAGCTAAATAATAATCTTGCCCTGATAATGGCATTTTCTCTGTATACTTAAAAAAAATATATATTTTCTATTTATCTTAATTTATATTTGAAATAACATATCGGATAAAACACGTGTTGAAATGTTACTTTTATCCATTTTATGAATACATTTTGCTCTACATTGTATTGAGCACTTTGTATTTGTTTTTTCTCAACCTTAACCTCTGGATATTGTGCGCTTCCAACGATCGTACTCATACCCACCGGTAAGCCACTACTCATACATTAAAACACACACACACACACACACACACATATATATAATATATATATATATATATATATTAAATTTTTACTTGAAGGCACTTACAACGCATGTATCTCATAAAATTCGATACTTTTTCTTATAGAAAATGAAATTGACATTTTCTATAAGAAAAAGTATCGAATTTTATGCGATACATGCGTTGTAAGTGCCTTCAAGTAAAAATTTAATATATACTTTAGTCAGCAACGTTTCTAAAATAAACAAACATCCAAAAATCTTATATATATATATATATATATATATATATATATATATATATATATATATATATATATATATATATATAAAATGAATCCGATGGTATGAGTATAGATAAAATGATATGAAACAACACAATATGCTGTTAAAGTGAAAACATTTTATATCATATTCATAGCTAATATTGAACAATATTTCGATTTATAAAAAAACAAGCCCTCAAGATGATTTTTATAAATCGAAATATTGTTCAATATTAGCTATGAATATGATATAAAATGTTTTCACTTTAACAGCATTTATATATATATAATATATATATATAATATATATATATATAATATATATATAT
>CM042157.1:99643749-99663749 GCA_023376005.1 Doryteuthis pealeii | reverse complement strand
TTCTCGCACAGACACATAATTACACACGACACACACAACACACACACACACACACACACAACTCCCTCTACCTTTTTTCTCTCTCTCTCTCTCTCTCTCTCGATCTATCTATCTATCCCAGACAAACACACACACACTCACACACCCCTCTCGATCTATCTATCTATATATCTAACCCTCTCGACACACGCACACACACACACACACCACACACACACACACACACATATATACATATATATATATATATATATATATATATATTTGTTTCTCCACTTTAACCTTCTTCTATTCGTCTCTTAATGTACTTCTTTTCTTTTCTTTCCAATCTCTCTATCACCTTCTCGTTATCACGTCGTCGTCTTCTTCTTCTTCTTCTTCTTCTTCTTCTTCTTCTTCTTCTTCTTCTTCTTCTTCTTCATTTCCTTTTTTTTTCAATGATTCTCTTTTACACTCTACCTTGACGACAGACATCGTCCTGTTGATTCTGTAACTAACGTTCAATTCAAACTACCAGTGATGAAGATGAAGATGATTATTATTATATTATTATTATTATTTTATTATTATTATTATTATTATTATTCCTTTTTAGTTTTCACAGTAGCGTTAGCTGATGGTCTTTCACTGGAGTCTGAGTGACAGCAAGTCTCCTCAGGTCTCCAGGACTCTTCTGAGTATTCTGGCAGATTGCAGCAGTGTAAGTGTTCTGAATGGTTTCAATCCTTCCTCTGATATTCCAAACTATCCAAGGCCTTTTCTAATCCTTTTGGGACTGTTCCAAGTGCACCAACTAAAATTGGTATCACATTCACTTTCATATTCCATAACTTTTTCATTATTATTATTATTATTATTATTATTATTATTATATTATTATGAATAGTAGTGGTGATAGTCACCTTGGAAAAATGCCTCGTTTTATTTTTACTTCTCCTAGGGGTATCCTCGTGTTAATTCTACTTTTCAATTTTCCATGACTTCCGTGATGAATTTTATTACTTTGTCGCATATTATTATTATTATTATTATTATTATTATTATTATTATTATTAGTAGTAGTAGTAGTAGTCTCTCTCGCCGCGACTTCTGATTGTTTGTAACAACAAATGACATATACCTTACTGACCTTTCACTTGTATATATATATATCGACAATATTTTCTGATATTTCAGATTTAAATTCTTCTTCTTGTTGTTTTTCCGTTTTCCCCTTTTTACCTATAGAAACCATTCCGGCGACAAACAGAAAAAACATGAAAAGATGGGATTTCATCAACATGAGACAACGTCGACTCTTCGTCTGTCTTTTTTCTTCTTCTTCTTCGTGCGCATGCGCAGAGTTGATTTTAGCTTATGTAATAAATAAGAAGAAATCTGAAATGAAATAAAGAAAACGGATTTTTGTGAAAACGGCAACGTCTCCTCTGTTTTACATTATCTCGTCCTTTCATTTTCGGGATTCAATCTTTTCACATCAATTGTTTTCTTGCTATAATAATAATAATAATAATAATAATAATAATAATAATAATAATAATAATAATAATAATAAAACTGTTCTTGAGAATGAAACGCATAAAATTCTCTGGGACTTCGAGATAAAGACGGATAACCCTATTCCTGCCAGGAGACCAGACCTGTTGCTGGTTAACAAAAAAAAAAAAAAAAAGAAAAAGAGAACGTGTCAACTGGTGGACTTTGCGGTCCCAGCAGATCACAGGGTAAAGTTGAAGGAAAATGAAAAGATGGATAAATACCTGGACCTTGCCAGAGAATTGAAAAAGCTGTGGAACATGAGAGTGAAAGTGATACCAATTGTAGTTGGTGCACTTGGAACGGTCCCAATAAACTTGGAAAAAAGACTGGAGGATCTAGATATCAGAGGAAGAATTAAGACCATCCAGATTACTGCACTGCTGCAATCTGCCAGAATACTCAGAAGAGTCCGGGAGACCTGAGGAGACTTGTTGTCATTCAGACTCCAGTGAAATACCATCAGCTAACACTGATGTGAAAAACTCAAAAGGAGTGAAAATAATAATAATAATAATAATAATAATAATAATAATAATAATAATTTCTCTGGGACTTCGAGATAAAGGCGGATCACTTTATTCCAGCCAGGAAACCAGACCTAGTGTTGATTAACAATAAAAAAAGAGAAATTTTCAACTTTGCAGTTCCAGCAGATCACAGGGTGAAGATAGAATAAAATGGAAAGGTAAACAAATACCTGGACCTTGCCAGAGAATTGAAAAAGCTGTAGAATATGAGGATTAAAGGAAATCAATTGAGTGCAATTGGAACGGTCGCAAAAAGCTTGAAAAAAAAACTGGAGAACTGGGAATCAAGGACGAATTGAGACCATCCAGACTACTACATTGTTGCAATCACTCAGAAGTGTCCTGGGGAGCTGAGGAGACTTGTTGTCACTGAGTCTCCAGGGAAATATCATATATGACTCTCTCTCTCTCTCTCTCTCTCTCTCTCTATATATATATATATATATATATATATATATATATATATATATATCGTGTATGTGCGCTCTCTCACCCGAGTGTGTATGTATGTGCGTATGAGTGTGTCTGTGTTGGTTGATTGCTTTTATGTCATATCAACTCTTGCTGGGATATTCTAAACCAATTTCAGTATTTTTTGAGTAATGTGGAGTATCCTTCATTATCATTACCCCGGGTTCACTTTAGGTTGAATATATTTGTTTAAATGTTATTCGTATTACATAAGACCGTGTGCAAAAACAAAACACCCGAAGAAACACAATTTCTTAGCCTCTATTGATAAAATAACCCCGGATATGTTGATATGCCATTAATTTTCAACAATTATATCACTACAGGTATTTACAAAACTCCCCGCACGAGGACTATATCAAACAAGGTCAATTTTTTAAGCGGAGTTCAATGGGTTTGAATTCAGAGTCTTCCTTCTCCTAGACTGGTTGCAAAAGAAGTTTTTTTATTCATTCTCTTTTAGAGTCTATAAAAAACAAAAAGTGATAGTGGAGTCTGTATGATATAGGCTAGGCGGCAAGCTTCAGTACAGCTTAATGTGCCTAAATCAAATCGAATACATATTAACCGATCATTCCGAATAAGTAGGATAAGATACAAAGTCAATTTGTAAAGCGGATTTTAATGGGTTTGAATTCAGATTTTTCCTTCTCCTAGACCGGTTGTCCGAGCAATGTTAAAGAGCCCAGTCCGCCCTACTAGTATTCGTAGCTGGAGGGAGAACAGTTGGATATATACCTTTCTCAAGAGAATTAGGTATTATGAGAAATGTAAAATACCTCGTGCAAAATTCGAACACGTCGCCGTGTCCTTTCCCAACGACTATAGCCAATTCACACATTACATTTTTACAAACACAACAAATGATTAATGTGTGAAGGATGATCACTAATTAGGAGTGAGCCTATTCTACTAGTGACCACCTCTGCTTGTCATAGGTTTTCAGGTTTAAATAGATTTAAATATTTTAACAGATATATATATTTACCAACTCCTCCGCACGAGCAGGATACGACACAAGGTCAATTTCTTAAGCGGAGTTTAACAGGTCTGAATTCAGAGTTTTCCTTCTCCTAGACTGGTTACCTAGCCATAGTTAAAGAACCCAGTCTTCCCTGCTACTTACCCATAGCAGGAGGGAGAGTAGGATTCATACCTTTCCCAAGGGTATTAGCTCTAAGTGAAATGCAATTACCACGTCCAGGATTTGAACTCGGGGCGACGAGCCCCTTTCCCATGACTTTAACCATTACACCACGCGCTTCCTATTTAACAGATATAAGTAATTCTTTAAAGAACAAAGGTTATTAATTTTAGATGTACAGTAGAGACTGGGTCTCTTTTTTGTTGGTATTTGATTACTTCTCTATCTTTTAAAACAACCAATAGTAATTCCTCCATTAAAGTGAGACGAAAATGAGACAAAGCGAGACAGACGCCTATGTCACTGTAACTACCACGCAGAACGTACTGGCAACTTGCTTGTAAAATCCATGTTACCCTCTTATGTAATAATTTTAAATCTGACATTTGGCAAACAGCAACATCTGACAAGCAGCTAAATTTTACAAGCTGTTAAATCTGACATCTTGTACAAAAATTGTTTTTATTTCTTCTTTCTGAGGGTCTAGAAAACGAAAAGTATGTCATCATGGAGTCCGTCTAATATAGGTCAGGCAGCAAGATTCAAATATAGTTTACTGTGGAGTAATTCTATGTCAAATCATCCAGGCCATGTCACCCAACCCCTTCAATCTTTTTGAAATTTTGTCCCAGTGTGGATTATGTTGAACTTAGATAATCCCCCAAATTTGTGCTTCTAATTTCAAAAATTGGCTGAGTTATGTCGATTATCATCTCTCCAAATTTGAGGGGAGTCACGAAAAATGGCGACTTTTTGTAACTTATTATTGTCTTTAAAATGAGTTCTAGAGCTTCTCTGATCCTAAAAATTGGTTTATAAAAGCATTTCTGCCCAGGGAATCCAGAAATTCTATTAAAAACGTCTTAAAGCAAACCAATTTAAGTTATTGAGGATTTCTGAGGATTTTCTCATATCAGTATCAATATCCCGATGTGGCACTGCATCTACGACAAAAATTTCTATTATTTCACATATATTGAATATTATTTGTACCAAAAAGATAGTTTGATACTTCTTCAGAACCTCAACCGTTAGCTTCCAGATGATTTACCATACAGATCAGATTACCCAACCTGTGCTACTCATGCGCTAAGTTGGCAAGTGTTATATATACCCCTTTACTCGGGTGTATATAATCGGCGAGAGAGATCTCGGGTATCTAATGGAGACAGATAGACAGATAGACAGACAGATAGATTAGAGATGATAAATGATATGATAATGGTTCTTACTTTTTCATTTTCCTTCTGTTTTTTGTCTGTCGTCTAACTGCCATGTTCTTCTATTGATCTATTGGACTTCTATTAAAGGTTGTTCTTCTTCTTTCTGGTGATTCTTCTTTGTGCTGGGCTGGTCATTGTTTTTTAATATTCACTTAACAAACAAGACTTGGTTATTTCTTATAAAACTTTATTTCGCAGCCCTGCCCATTTGACTCCGCCGCCGAAAAGATCGGTTCAGAGTGACGACCTACACGTCCGTTCGCTCTGAAGCCTCTGCCTAATCTAAACTAACCTAAAACGTATTCGCATGGCGCCCAATCGCGCGCCTCTACCGGAAGTTCAGTATGGATCATCGTCATGTCACTCATAATCCCAACGGGTATGGAAAATTCCCCACCTCCGATTTTAAATCTAATGACCTTTATTTAAATATTCTAACTACTGGTACGTTCATATTTTATAAGTTGCTCATAAATTATGTAACAGGGACCGTTATCGAACTCGGAGCCTTGCAGTTACTAGGGGGTTGCTCTACCGATTTAACTAAACCTGCCCCCATTTTTACCCACAGTTTCGGGGAATAACAGACGAGTTCATGCCTTTCCAAAAGTCATTATAGCGAAACTGAAACTCAAACATACGCTATTTCTCTGAATTCTTTTAGATGAGGTTTGATAGTTTTTATTATTTGGATTATTCGGACTATTTTCCTCATTTTTATTGTTATCCATACAACGTTTCAGCCGATGTGCCCTCCGGCCTTCTTTGGGTATTTCTTCGGACTCGGAAACCCTCTCGAACTGTCTAACTCCGTGGATTGAATAAAGGGTTAGATCTGAAGTTCCATGAAAGCTCCCAATTACAACATGAAGGCTCTTAAGTTCGACAAGAAGATTCCCGAGTTTGAAGAGAAGGTTACCGAGTTCGACAAGAAATACCTGATAGTGTTACTAATAGTCCGAATAATCCAAATAATTCAAACAGCTACTTCCAGGATTTGAACTCAGGCCACCTTGTCCATTTTCTAAGACGACACTCGTTAGCCCACACGCCTCCATTTAGAATTAAGTCAAGTAGTCATTACTTTTAGCTTATAGTAATGACAAGCGATATCACCGATAGACATTGGAAAGCTTTATTCCGCTTAGAATAATGGTACACTTATTGAGAGTTTATATAGTCTAGTATTCGCTAGAGAGTTCTCCAAAGAGAAGGTAATCATAAAATAGGGGAGGTAACTCTCAATTATTTATTACTCTTATTTTAGCTCGAGATCAGAATTATAAGGCATGCAGTGTTAACTGAACTGACTAACAACGATCTGCTCGCCAAGCTTGTTAACCATTACACCACACAAAATGGCCAGGTTTTGTGTTGAATTGACTTTCAGGAAAACGAAAATATTACCAAAACCGGAAATCAACAAAATATCTGCTCCATTTTTGGTTTTATTCATGAAAATAAGGGAAAAGATAAAGAGAACGTGAAAGAGATGGGGAGGGGGAGGAGGGTGTTGGTGGAGATAGTGGAACTGAGCGTGAGGGGATAGTGATTTTTGGGTTTATTTTATTTATTTATTTATCTATTTATTTGTGTTTTTGTTTGTTTGTTTTGGGGGGGGGGGGTTACAGAAGGAGGGGGATAGTTCCAAACTTCCAAAGATTTCGCCGGAAATCGAGTTGAATTGTTCTTAATTGCAATATGGAGGCTTCCTGTAATCAGTTTAACTAGAAATGCTGTCCGTAACAGCGAATGTACGAAAATAGACATAGAGAAAGAAGTAGAATTGGCGGGAAGAAAGAACGAAAATAAACGCGGGAATAAAGAGCGAAAATAGAAGGTGGGAAAGAACGAGAAAAGGGGAGAAGACGAGAAAGAATGGGAATTGAAGGGGGGAAAGTATAAGAATAACAGAAGAGAGAACGAGAGTTGAAGGGGAGAAGAGGTGGAAATGCGAGAGTAGAAGGGGAGAAAGAGCGAAGAAAAGAAAAGAGAAGAAAAAAAGAAGAAAGAGTAAGAATATACGGAGAGAAAGTGAGAATCGAAGGGTGAGAAATAGCGAGAAGAAAGAAAGAGGGTAGTTGTGAAAAATAAACGAGAATTCATACGAAGAGAAAACGAGAATGAACGAGACGTGATGTGAAGAAATTTACTGAATTTCCGGGAAGAATGAGCTAGAAGGATATAACAGGAATAGACGTGGGGAAAAATGAGTCTAGTTGTGGACAAAATAATAGAATGTACGTAGACAAAGAATGCGAATACAAGGTGTGTCAAGTTTTTGTACTTTTTGACACACATTGTGTTCTAAAAAATAACGTTCCATTTATTAATTATTTTCAGAATACAAGGTGTGTCAAAAAAGTACCAAGTTTAAAGCTGTATTTACCATGATACAAATGAAGAATGAATGGAACGTTATGTTTTTTTCAGAAACACAAGGTGTGTCTAAAAAGAACAAAAAATCTCGATACTTTTTGACACACCTTGAATATGTTGAGAAAATTCAGAAGAGACTTGAAAAGGACACACAATCTGGGTGTTAAGACGAGAATATCTTAAAACGAGAATACTCGTTGAGAAAGAACGAGAAATGACACGAGAATAGAAGACTGTAGAAAGACTAATTTAAACGCGGGAAAGAACGAGAATATACGTGAAGATTGAACGAGAATATACGTGAAGAACGAACGAGAATAAGCGTTAACGAGAATAGACATAAAGAAAGAACGAGAATAGAACGGAAAATAACTAGTATAAACGCGATAAGAACGAGAATAGACGTGAAGTAAGAACGAGAATTGATGAGGAGAAAATGAGAATCGATATGAAGTAAGAGAAATAGTTAACGAGAATATACGTGAAGAAAGAACGAGAATACATGATAACAATAATATACGAGAGTTAAGAACGAGAATAGATTTTTAAAAACAGAATAGACGTGGAGAAAAAACGAGAATAGACATTAACAATAATATACACGAAGAAAGAATGAGAATAAACGTGAAGAATGAATGAGAATAATCCTGAAGAAAGACTCGAAGGAGCATGAAGAAAGAACAAGTATAGATGTGAAGAAAGAACGAGAATTGACATGGTGAATAGATGGGGAGGAATGAAAGATAGTAGTTATGTAGAAAGAACGAGAATAAACATGAAGAAAAATCCGAAGGGGCATGGAGAAAGAACGAGAGCAGATAGCGTAAAATATAAAATGGACGTAGAGAAAGAATGAGATAAGAGAGGAAGAAGGAACGAGAATAGACATGGGGAGAGAAAAATATAACTACAATGGAAGTAGAGATGAAGCGAGAAATAGGACTGGGGGAAAGCGAGAACAGACGTGGAGAGAGGGGAAACAACTAGAATAGACGTAGAGATAGAAGGAGAATAACACATGGAGAAGGAACGAGAACAGATGTAGAGAGAGAGAGAGACAGACAAAGAGAGAGAGAGAGAGAAAGGAGAGACAGAAAAAAACAACTAGAATGAACGTAGAGAAGGAAAGAGAATATGACATGGAGTAAATGAGAACAGAGAGAGAGAGATAGGAAAAAGAGAGAAAGAGAACAGATGTGTAGAAAGAACGAGAATACACGTGAAGGAAACCCGAAGTGGTGAGAAGGAAGGCCGAGAACAGACAGCATAATATATAGGATGGACGTAGAGAAAGACTAGAATAGGACACTGAGAAAGAAGGAGAACAGACGTGGTGAGAACCCCATCTAAAATGGACATAGAGAAAAGGAATATGGCATGGTGAAAGAACGAGAATAGATGTGCAGAAAGAACGAGAACACATGTGAAGGAATCCCGACGTGGCATGGAGAAAGAGTGAGAACAGACAGCATGATATATATAATGGGCGTAGAGAAGGAACGAGAATAGGACACAGAGAAAGAATGAGGAGATGCGTGCAGAAAGAATGAGAGTAGTTGTGTAGAAAGAACGAGAATAAACGCAAGGAAAACCTGAAGGTGCGTGAAGAAAGAATGAGAACAGACATCGTAATATATAAAATGGACGTAGAGAAAGAACGAGAATAGGACACGAAGAAAGAACGAGAAGAGAAGTCAGGCGAGAAAAAAAACTACAACGGAAGTAGGGAAAGAACGAGAATAGAAGACGAAAAAAGACCGAGAACGGATGTGTAGAAAGAACGAGAATTCGATACGCTGAAACAACGAGAATTGGACACGGAGAAAGAACGAGAACAGACGAGCAGAATGAACGAGAGTAGTTCAGTAGAAAGAACGAAAACACGCGTGAAGAAAACTCAACTGACGTGAAGAAAGAACGAAATCTGACAGCATAATATTTTTTCTCTCAATATTTCTGTGGAGAGAGAAGAAAAATATCGCGAATGGACATGAAAAAGAGAATAGAAAAGCTGAAAGAACGAGAACAGACGTAAAGAAAGAATGAAGGTGAGCGGGCAAAGAATGAGAACATGGATGTAGAAAAAGAACGAGAATACGACGCAGAGAAAGAACGAGAAAGAAATGGAGCGAGAAAGAAAAAAAAACAAGTAGAATGGACGCAGAGAAAGAAAGAGAAGCGTTGAAAGAAGTAAAATAGAAACAGAGCAAGAACGCTAATTTACGTGGAAGAAGAAGAAGAAAAAAAAAAAGGTTAGACATAGAGAAGGAGGTGCCTACTTTATTCCAATTGAAAACTTAGCAAAAAGAAAAAATAATCGATCTATCAGTTTGGGGGATGATTGAAAGGCGTTTGATTACATTTAATCTCCATCGATGTTTATCGATTGAATAGTCATTTGTTTGTTACTCTTTCTTCGGTTCGTTCTTTTTTTTTTACCATTATCGAAGCACCGACGTTCAACTTCCTGTCCTACATTTTCGGTTTCGGAAACCTGGCGGCTTCTGTAGGAACTTAGTTACCAAGAGAGCTCAAAGAGAGAAAGAGAGAGAGAGAGAGAGAGAGAGAGAGAGAGAGGGAGAGAGAGGGGGGGGGTGAAACAAAGTGAATGAGAGAGAAAGAGAGAAAGCGAGTAAGAGAGAGATAAAGATAGCGAACAAGCAAGAGAGAGAGAGAGAGAGAGAGAGAGAGAGAGAGAGAGAGAGAGAGGATGGTGGGAGAGAGAGAGATAAAGCAAGAGAGATAGAAAGAAAGCGAATGAGCAAGAACAACAGAGAGAGAGAGAGAGAGAGGTTGTGGGGTAAACAGAGTGAATGAGAGAGAGAGAGAGAGAGAGAAAGCGAGTAAGAGAGAGATAAAGAGAGCGAACAAGCGAGAGCAGGAGAGAGAGAGAGAGAGAGAGAGAGAGAGAGAGAGAGAGAGAGAAAGGAATGAGCGAAAGCAAGAGGGAAGGGAGAAGTAGATAGAGAGCGAACAAGACTAGGAGAGCGAGAGAGAGAGAGAGAGATAGATAGATAGAGAGAGAGAGAGAGAGAGAGAGAGAGTGAGAGAGAGAGAGAGAGATCAAAGAACGCAATATATATAAAGTGGATCTATAACGTAATTTCGGTTGACCATGCAAAAAAACAAAAACAACAACAATATTTTCCCACACATGCTGATACATAAACAGCAACGGCTGTGGTGCCGACAAAAGCTTCATAAGATTATGATTCTGGGGTCATCAATGGTTTCGGGGCCAAAGCATCATTACCAGTAATCCATAATGTTGCGGTACATATTGATACTGTATGATTTTATCTGTTTTCCGCCAAAGGATGGAAAACACCAGAGAAAAAAAAGCCAGCGTTTATCTTTTCTAATTCTTCCTATATATAAACGTGCGCGTGTTGAAAAGTTCTCGGCGAAAACAAAACGACAATGAACATTCTTCTTTTTTTATAATGTGTATTGTTTTTTTTAACTCTTTGCTCTCCCACCACTGTAAACATATTCTTGTAATCTCCCATAGGTAAGAAAAAAAAGATGTTAATAGTTTTATGGGAGTACATTTATTCAAAGAGAATTTTCCCGAGTTCGAGATGTTTCCTGAGTTCGTCAGGAAAGACATACGTGAAGTAGGCTGGAGGGCACATCGACCAAAACGTTGTGTATATAACAATAAAGATGAGATTAATAGTCCGAAAAATCCAAATAATACAAAATCTCCACAGGTTCTTATAAAGTTTTAATATTTCTATGGGAGTATCTTTATTAGAAAAGCAGAACTGATATTACGGAGACGACCTTGGCAAGATTCCAGTCATGTGCTCCAATGATGGTGAACAAGTGGAGACTTTAAAACCATCCATCCATATATAAAGGATAGTTGCTGTGTATGTATGTATGCATCTATGTCCAGAAAAAACTACGACAAAAATTAATGACAAAGTAAATATATGTACACATTCACTATCATCAGATCTTGCTTTTTGAGCTAAACTTATAAAGAATTGATTTATATTCGTGAAGATAATTAAACAATAAAATGTATATAATTACATCATGGAATTTTTAAAAAATATTTTATATTTTAAATAAGAGACATTAATTTTTCTGCACTTATTTTTCTGACGACCCATCAGACCAGATCAATGCAATGTCTTCTTACGTAGGGATTTTAATGGGGCATCCTGCAAGATCCAACTCACAATTCAGTAATAATGGATCTGTGAGACTAATATTTTGCTTCCCCTTTATCTATCTAGGCAACGCCGGGTAACCGCTTCTAGTAAGATCATAAAACAGGATCCTTAATATTTTTTGTATTTCTTTGGGTTATTGGTAATGATGGTTCGGCACTTAATCCTGTCTGATTTGTTGGTTGGTTGGTTGGTTGGTTGGTTGTGTTTTACGGCATGTCAATCGATGTTGGGTTATTTAATGCCGAAGACCTTTGTCTTATTCATTCTTGATAGGTATTCAATTTTTAACTCAATTAGTTTAAACATATTTTAATTCATTTTTAACTATTTAACCCATAGATCGAACCCAAACAGGTATTACACTCCGGTTCAGAGTACTCCAGGATGAAATGAAAATGAAGGGGTACTCCACACTCCCCAGGTCCAGAATTAGAACTTCACCATTGGATGCAATTTAACATCTTACCCAGCACACTAAGACCATCAGCCTTCTAGCACATATATGATAAAAGGGTTTGGGTTTACCAATAAGGGAAATAGTGTTGGTACATTCAAATAGTTTCTAGGGATTAATGTAACAAACCAATTGATCGGAGAGAGGCCTATGAATGGCCCATGAATTAAACTAACATGAATAAAAAAGAATGTTGAAAAAATAAAATTGAAATTTACTTACTATTGAAGGTTGTGGAAGATGAAACATGAAAGATACGTGAATATATAAATTCAATATTCCTGAGTGAAACTCGCTCTAACATCAGGCGAAATAATGAATTCAAAAGTATTCAAGTTTTGCGTATTAATTTTACGTATCAATTCAAATGAAAATTATTCGTTTATTCTCTGAATACCTTATTTCTTTTAGTTATTTATGGAGAACTTTGAAAAGTCCCACAAATCGATCGATTTTTATCATTTAATGTGTAAAAATGAAAAGCTAAATTTCGTACTTTTCCTTATTATAAATATCATTAAAGTGCATGCGTGATTTTAATGCGCAATGACATCTGTTTTCTGAGTTATAACTCTACACATACCAAACCAGACGTGGCTCCTATATATATATATATATATATATATATGGAGAAAATCTGTTTTTCTTTGTTGGCAAAAGTAATGCGCAATGAAGTGTATAAATAATGCTGTTTTCGTAGCCGGGAAATTTTCTGAGTTGCGTGGGAATCGTTTTTATTGGAGAAATCAATAATGAGAGAGGAAACCGGACGAAAGGATTTTCCTGACGAGATAAATAAATTTTGTTTACACATTATTCCTCATGTCTGTTTGTTTCCGTTTTTCTATCTCCCTATTGATTTATTTAATTCACTTTCAATATATATATATATATATATATATATATATATATATATATATATATATCAATATATATATAATATATCATATTACATGTATATATAGTATATATACATTTCTCTCTCTATATATATATATATATATATATATATATATATATATATTATATATATGTATATATTCAGTATATATATATTTCTCTCTCTATATATAAATATATATATACATATATATATATATTATGTACACACACATATTTCTCTCTCTCTCTCTCTCTATAAATATATATATATATATATATATGTACACACACACACACACACACACACACATATATATATATATATATATTATGGAATCACGCGTAGAGGATGTTTACTTAGTTTTTTTTTCTATTTAACAGTAAATAATGAAGTATTGGCGCCAAGTCACGCTGAAAGTACCAGTTCTCACTAGAAAACCGAAGTTAAGCAACGATGAACCTATTCAATACTTAATTCGGTGACCACTTAAGCAACAGCAGATAGTGTAAGCAACTCGAGCAATAAATGACCCGAAAGTGAAAATTGACACCACTTATGCAAAGGTTTAAGACCCTTCCAATATGGACACCTGATGCTTAAGGACGGAATCCTAGTAGCTGAGCAGTCCATGACATGCAAAGTCCAATTTGGTCTTTACTTAGGCTAGAAGAGTGGTCGTAGATCCCCCCTCCGATCAATCAGCTAGTCAAGCCTTTGAACCTATATGATTGTCCCGACTTTATTGTCCTTATGGCAACCATCAAACCTTCTTATCATATATGTGCAAGAAGGTGCTGCATGAGTATCTTATTATCCTAGGTATGACGTTAATCTCTCTGATGGTGAAGGTCTAGTTCTTGAGCTCGGGGAATATGGAGTACCCCTTCACCACCATAACTCCCAGGTCTACTCTGGCCCGGAGTGGTAGTACCTGTTAGGGTCACATCTATGGGTTAAATAGAACAAAGTGAGTTCTAAAAATGTGTTTTAAACATATTGATTTAAAAAAAATCGTGAACCCATCAAGAATGAATAAAACAAAACGTCTTTGGCATAAAATGACCCAATGAGTTGGCATGCCGTAAAATCCAACTAACTAACCAGTCAACAATCTTTTTCTCTCATCAAATTAAAGGAGGATTTGGCATATTCTCCCCGTTTGCAATTTTACAAATCCTTTTAATAGAAGTGCAAATCGCATGACCCACATCATTTGCAGCTTTCTTCTCCTATTTCAGTGAAAGTCTATCTCAGGATTGGAAGAAAATGTACGGATTTTATTTCATCCTTATATTAATCATGGAAGTCGGGGAAAATTCGAAACTGTTGTTAAATTTTCCCCATTTTATTAGTGTTAACTGGAAAGCCCATTTTACATTAACTTTTTTGTGATTTGTCAATTGTTTTAACTCATTTCTCACTCACCCTCCTTCTCTCTCTCTCTCTCTCTCTCTCTCTCTCTCTCTCTCTCTCTCTCTCTCTCTCTCTCTCTAGGGATTCTGGTAAAAAAAAAAATTTTTCAGGTTTTCAATTCATTTTTTATCTGTGCCGCCTGTCTGATGAGACTGAAATTTTAAGGGGTTTTAGGAATTTATTTAAATTTCTAAAAGCCTTTTAAGTTTTGGTCGAAATAAATTTATCACAGAATGAGGGTTTATTGAGTCTTTCCTTCCTTTCAAATATATATATATATATATATGTGTATGTGTGTGTGTGTATGTATGTGTGTATGTGTGAGAGAGTTGAAAAATGGAAGTGAAGCCGACAATTATGTTGAAAGGTAAATGGAAAGAAAATTTTGTATGGATAAAGATTATCTATTGGAATGCTGACACGTGTTTCGACCAAGAGTTTGTCCTTGTATACATTCTATTCTATTATGATTAGTTTAAATATAAAATAAAATAAAATAATAATAATAATAGAGAAAACACAGAATTGAAGTATAAAGAAAAGCGATCATCTTCTGAGAAAGATATCTGCAAACTCTTTTGATTTTTAAAAATAAAATTTATTTATTTTTAACATAAATACGCATTTTGAAAAATTTTTTTTTTGAAAATTCCGGTACTGATCGAGAGTGTTCTGTGCCTCGTGATTAATGATATATTTATTTCTTCTTTCCGTTTACAATGTTGCTTTGATAAAGACATCTTCATATGGTCGAAACAGATTTCTGTCAGGAAAAATTTTAAAATCTGTTGTTTTTTTCTACAACTTTCTACACACAACACACACACACACACACACACACACACATATATATATGTATATATATATATATATATATATATATATAATATATATATATATATATAATTATATATATATATTAGTTAAAGTAATGAAATTAATCCGACGGAATATAAGGAGAAGATGATATGAAAAGACAGAGATGTTGTTCAAATAAATTTATTTATTCAGCTTTATATTGCTGATATTGCAATATTTCGATTTTTTTAAAATTTTATTCAGAGCTTATCATGTTGTGTTTATAGGAAGACAATTGTGACCGTTTTATGATGTGATTGATTTCTACTGGATTCTTTAAGAAAAAAAAGAGAATATCTTAAATTTAAACAAGGAATTTCTCAAAAAGCATGTGTCACGTTCCTTTGAAATATTTCTATTTATTACTAGAAATAAGTTACACCAGATTAGGAACATGGTAACCTATAATTAAAAAGGCTAGATTAGATCTAAAAAAAAATAAACGCAATATGAAACAAGGTAAAAAATCATACATAAGTTTAAAAAAAGGGTAGATATTCTTGGTAAAACAAGACATTAGGTTTATAAATTCCTAAAATTCAGCTGAATAGTCCATTTAGTCACATACCGTAGTGGATAAAGTCGAATAATCCAATAATACTGATTATCAAGCCTCATCTCAAAAATCCAGTTAAATAAATAAAGATAGAGACAGATAGTCGTAGCGGTGGCCTAAAGTCGGTATCAACAAGACAGCGAGGGAATCTATCCCCTTTTCACTAGTGCTAGACAAAGGGGATTGTTTTGGCGCCACACCTACCATCTGCTCCTCACTGAGTTGGTGAGGGCCGGTATCGAACCCTGAACCTTGTGGTTCCTAGTCCAACTCTCTACCAACTGAGCTAAATCTTTAAATATAAGAATATCTATCTTTGGTGAATAGCCACGTTAAATCAACGTATTAGTATACCCATGGTTGTATACCATTCTTAATATCGTAGCTTTTTTCTCTATCTTGGCTTGTTCTATATTTTTCCTTGTTACGATTTGTAAGGTGATTTTAGGGCTGTATGTGTAAGCAACTTTACAGTGGAAATCCCTTATAGCATTAAGTTTCATCTTTTCTTAAAGTAGAAAGATGTAGTATCAGTTTAACTCCTTGTCCGCTGATCCGTTCTTAAATGAGGTTGTATCAGTTTATCCAGTCTAGGAGTTGAAAGTTGTATAATTCTCGTCTGTTGGTCGATGTTTCCATCGAGAAATTTTACGACAATTTATCAACGGCTTTAAATAGTTACACCAGCAAATAAATGCACCCTCCGGTGCAAGTATTTAAGTTTTAATGTATTAGAATATTATATTAAATTAGAAAGGCTAATGAAACTAAATAAGAATGCAGATAAAAAGATTTGAAACAGAAGGGGATATAATCGAAAAATAGAACAACTGAAACTTACTCTTCCATCACTCTCGTCTTTCATTGCTAAATTCCACTAATTTAATAATTGAGTTAAAATAGGAGGTAAAGAATAAAATTACAGTTATTTCTTCTTGTTAATGGATTTCATTTAAGATTTATCACCGAGATTTTTTTTCATATTCATTAAGATAAAACCAAACAATTAAAAATCTCTAATACTAAGCACAAGTTTATTAAAATCAAATGTTTAATATCAATATGCAAATTAGTCTTACCATTCACACTGGAAACTACTATTTTGTTGTATATATATATATATATACAATTGCATATTATTAGTATGTAGATATGGTCAACAGTATTAATAATGTAAAACAATTTTATTAATAACTGAGGTTTAAATAAAAATAAAATTATGGGGAATGTGATGTAAATAACAAAGGGAATTGTGACTTGGGTAGAGATATAGTTTCGATTACAGACAGACAAACATAGAATCTTATTATAATTACATGTTTGGGCGTTTTTGATTGGCCGATTCAACCACTGCTGTTTTAGAAAATCAATAAATATAAGTTGTGATCTCCAGCGCACCTTATACCTCCAAAATAATCCAACAGTTATTCTGTTTTTAACTGGTTCTGGAACTTTCCTTAAGATTATGGCTGGTTGACTGGCTTATTATTCAGGATCTGTCTTAAACGCCCTGTGTTGTTTTGTTGTTGTTTTAAAAAAATTAATGCCATTTTGTATAGGACAGGTATAATTAACAACACAGGAACATGTATCATACATCAAAATGAAGCTGGTCTTCTGTGGATCACATTTCTACTTTTTCATAGTCACTGTTTTCTCACTAGCAATGTTCCACCTTCGAATGAGAGCATATCTCCCTGCCACATAAAATTCTATTGTTGCCAGAGAATGGAAAAAGCTGTAGAATTTGAGGGTGAAAGTGATACCAATTGTAGTTGGTGCACTAGGAACGGTCCCAAAAAGCCTGGAAAAAAGACTGGAGGAACTGGAAATCAGAGGAAGAATTGAGACCATCCAGAAAAAAGCATTGCTGAAATCAGCTAACATACTCAGAAGAGTCACTCAGCCTCCAATAAATCAGCGGTTACGGCTGGTATGATAAACTCAGAATAATAATAATAATAATAATAATAATAATAATAATAATAATAATAATAATAATAATAAACACCCTATCCCAGCCAGGAGACCAGACCTAGTGTTGATTAACAAAAAAAAAAAAAGAGAACTTGTCAACTGGTGGACTTTCCGGTCCCAACAGATCACAGGGTGAAACTGAGGGAAAATGAAAAGATGGATAAATACATGGACCTTGCTAGAGAATTGAAAAAGCGGTGGAACATGAGAGTGAAAGTGATACCAATTGTAGTAAGTGCACTTGGAACGGTCCAATAAACTTGGAAAAAGAATGGAGACCATCCAGACTACTCCACTGCTGCAGTCGGCTAGAATACTCAGAAGAGTCCTAGAGACCTGAGGAGACTTGTTGTCACTCAGACTCCAGTGAAATACCATCAGTTAACGCTGTGAAAAACTCAATAATTATAAAAGAGAGAGAAACACTCTTCCTCATTTTAAAACACACCCACATGAAAATATACATTTAATAATAATAATGATAATAATAATGATAAATAGATAATGACACAATCAAAGACAATATATATATATATATATATATATATATATATATATATATATATATATATATATATATATATGCGTGTTTGTGTTCTGTTTCTATCAGTTTTCTCTCTGTTTTCAAAACGGAAACGTGATTCTTTTACTTTAGAAAAATAAATGACATTAAATTCTGTTTCTTTTGAAATTATCAAAGCGTTAAAAACAATTAGAATGCTTGAATAGTTTTGAAGATTTTGCGGAAGAATTTTTCATTTTGTCCTTTAATGCACGTTGGTTTTTTTTTATTGTTTAATTCATATTTCCCTTCGAATGTCTTCTTTCTTCTCCGATTTCAAGTAAATGTTCCTATTTAATAACAACTAGCAGGACCTGTAGACAGCCCAGTATTGGCCCAACCGAGAGACAGCCTAGCATTGGTCCAAATGTTCCTTATCCGGTTTCAAGTAACTGTTCCTATTTAAAAACAATAATATTAGAGATAATAATACCAAGAAATTATTTATCAAACCCGGTTTTGTTAAAAACGGTATGTAAATCAACATATATTATTTCTTGGTGATATATAAGACACATTGGAGGATTTTAAATGCATTAATAATGTGGGCTGTTTTGAGGCAAATGTAACTAAGATTTTTATAGAGATATCGTTAATAAACAAGATTTATTCTAGTTAGTAATATGCCACACTATGATAATTTAACGTTAATCACAACGTTTGATATATTTACTTAAGAGCTATTGTAAAATAGTTCAATATGTAAAAAATACAATAATTTTAACTTAACTCTCTCTGACTCCTTTTTTTCTTTTCTTTCTTTCTTTGCATTTTTTCATTATGTTGTGTTATCACTTCCGCGGGCTCACCCACTCACTCTATATTTCCCCTAAATTAATAGCGTTGATCCAGGAGCTATCTCCCCAGGCAACACCTGGCCCCTCGATTTAAAGGGGAAGGGCTGGGTTTATTACCCAGTGCCTGAGGCATCCCCCTCGACGGCTTCGGCTTGTGGGTGGGCCCACATAAAAATGACCTTGTGTCCATCCATCATAAGTGGGATGAGAGGCAAATAAACTCTATCTTTCCCCTACTCTTTTCTTTCTTTCTTTCTTTCTTTCTTTCTTATTATATTTGTCTGTGTAGTATGTCCTTTTTCTTCACTTTCTTTCTTAATAATAAAAACAGAATGGTACTATGACCCCGGGTCAGGGTGGATCTGGGAGTAATGGCAATTAAGATGTACTCCACACTTCCCAAAGCTCCAGAACTGGAAGTTCACTATTAGATGCAGTTTACCACCATAACCAAGACACTAAGACCCTCAACCATCGCCTTCTAGCATGTATTAGATAAAAAGGTTTGACGTTTGTTATAAGGGTAATAGGGTTGGGAGAATTACCTAAGTACTAGGGTTTGACGTGACCAGTCGATTGATCGGAGGGAGCCCTCTTCACTTGTCTAGTCTAAGTAAGTACCAAAGTGGTGTGTTGCATGTCATGGACTGCTCAACAACCAGGATTCTGTCCTTAAGCGTCACGGTTCGCCACCCACGACCAATAGAGGACCCCGTGGAGGTCTTACCTCTCTGAAGAGATTTTACAGCCCCAGTTCGGCTCTTAGGCTAGACAGGTGGTCGGAGAAATCTTTTCCGATCAATATGCTCGTTACGTCAAGCCCTAGCACGTATATGAATTTCCAACCCTTATGGTAAGTCTCATCACTTTTTATAAGTGTTGAAGGCGGTGGCTGAGGGTCTAAAAATCCTGCGTATGACGTTAAATGCTATCTGATGGTGTAGTTCGTATTCTGGAGTTCTGGAGAATGTGGAGTACCTCTTCATCACTATTACTCCCAGGTCAACTCTGTCCTGGAGTGGTAGTACCTTTT
>CM042157.1:99631249-99636249 GCA_023376005.1 Doryteuthis pealeii | reverse complement strand
CTGACCGAAACACATGTGTAAGTGATATCGATTAATGTGATATCGATTAAATTCATTTTATCCATTTACATTTCTTTTCTTTACTCATTTTTCCTCATATTGTCGGAGTCAATTCTTTTTCCATTTTTACACACACATATATATACCCTCTACACACACACACACACACACACACACACACACAATAATATATATATATATATATATATATATGTATGTATATATGAATGATGGAAATGGGAGTTTGCTTCATCATTAACAAGGCAACTGTCAACAGAAGAATTTATCTTCACGTTAAATCTCTGAGACATCCCATTTTTCCAAATGCTGTGAATTGGTGGCAAAGGCGATATTATTCTGTGGGTTGGATTCATCTGAAACAACGTGACGCCATTTTGTAACGGGTGGTGGTGTAGTGGTTAAGGGGTAAGGGAACAGGTTATTTTAAGAAATCCCAGATATAAAAGTAATTTTGGAATATTTAGTTTTGTTTGTTTTTTGTTAAAAAACAAAACAATAAACTTTTATTAGATATGAAAAACAGTAAGAGAAATATTTGTTTATCATTTCTCAGGATATACGATCGAAAAATTCCATTAATACAAACGCACATTCTCATACACGTACTCGCACGCGCACGCATCTACTCTCTCTCTCTCTCACACACACACACACTTGTATTTGGATATATAGGTATATAGTTGCATGATGTTTAGATACAGACCTATACACAAATATGTATACATATATTTGTATTATATATTGGCAACTTACCAAAAATACTTTATGAACTATATATATATATATACTAGCAAATATATGCACCCTCCGGGTGCAAGTATTTAAGTTTTGATATAATAAAATATCATATTAAATTAGAAAGGCTAATGAAACTGAATAAGAATGTAGATAAAAAGATTTTGAACAGAGGGGGTATGATTGAAAAATAGAACAACTTTGAAACTATTCCATCATTTTCCCTTACTCCCGTCTTTCATTGTTAAATTTTCCTAATTTAACAGTTTAGTTAAAATAGGAAGTAAAGAATAATATTAGTTATTTCTTCTTGTTAAGGGATTTCTTTTAAGATTTATTGAAGAGATTTTTGCTCATATTCATTAAGATAAAACCAAAAAATTAGAAATCAATAATACTAAGCACATATTTATTAAAATCAAATTTTTAATATCAATATGCAAATTAACTTTCCCATTCACACTACAAACCACTATTTTGTTGTATATATACATATAATTGCATATCGTTAGTATGTTGATATGGTCAACAGTATTAATAATCTTAAAAACAATTTTATTAATAATTGAGGTTTAAATGAAAATAAAATCATGGAGAATGTGACGTAAATAACAAAGGGAATTGTTACTTGAGTAGTAATATAGTTTCGGTTACAGACAGAAAAACACACAATCTCCATTATAATAAGATATATATATATATATATATATATATATATATATATATACGAGGTACGTCAGAAAACTTCAAAGTAATCCCCCTGAAATTTAATGCACTTTCCCATCCTTCTTTGCCGCACTTGCATGCACTCCTGGAAAGATTCTGCCGGGATTCTTTGTAGCTCTGTCATCATGGCCTTTTTGATCCATTTGATCTTGGGGAAAAGGAAAACTCACATGAAACAATGTCGGGTGAGTAGTGAGGTTTCTTCAGCACAGTGATGTTTATCTGGGCCAGGAACTCTCTGATACTCAGTGCAATATGGACAAGTGTGTTGTCATGGTGAAACACCCACGAGTAGACCTGCCACATCTCTTGCCTCTTCTCGAGCACTGAACGAAGTAAACACCCCAGTATCTCTTTGTAGACGTGCAGGTTCATCATCTGGTCCTATGACAAGAACTCGCAGTAGACGCAGTATTTATCCGCGGCAATTTCCATACACTCTTCTAATAAGTCTGGTTGTATATTTAATACTACTGAGACACTTTAGTTAGTGGTAATGATGCTATGGCTCCGAAACAACGTTCGACCCAAAGGCCATCATCTAATGAAGAATTTATTGGTATCTATTCCACATTAAAATCTACAGAAACCATATCCTTTCTCCAATTTTCGAAGTCTGAGAAGAACACTTTTAGGACAGCAGCCACACTTTATCTTTAATGGTTCAAACGTCCAAGGTGGACACTATTTAAAATACGATACCCCCGAATCATCTTATCCTCCCAAACACCAACCACACAAAATACCACAAAGTCTGGAAGTAATATTACATGAATACGGGAAACTCTTACAATTCAAAAAATATCTATCTATCTATCTATCTATCTATCTATCTATATATATATATATATAATATATATATATATTATATATATATAAAGCAATCTACAGACGCGCGTTTCGGGGTTTACCCCTCATCAGTGCATATATATATATATATATATATATATATATATATTAACAATGGAAAGGAGTAACCTACTCTAGTTTCATCGATTGATTCTTCAGGGTTACATCAGTTAAATTAATCGAGTTTTCGATTAATCTTAGTTGGTATAATACATGCCCGTTGGAATGGGATTTATCCTTAATAGACGAACGCTTATTTATATTTTCAAAGGTTTATCGTGAACCGTTTTTGTTTATTGGATAAATTATTTGTTTATTGGATACTGTGCGCTTCCAACGATCGTACTCATACCCACCGGTAAGCTACTACTTATACATTAACAAATATATATATATATGTGTGTGTGTGTGTGTGTGTATACATATGTATATATTGTAAATAAATGTAAATGGTTAAGAGCTGGGTAGGGGGGAAAGGAAGGAGGGGGAGGATTGGCGATGAAAGGGTACTCCACTCTCTCCAAAGCCCCTGAGCTAGATCCTCGTCATGAGATAGAGTTTAACGTCATACCCAGGATACTAAGACCAGCAGCCAACTCCTTATATTACATATATGATCAAAAGGGACGGAGGGTCCATAAGAGCATTAGGGATAAGACAATAACATAGGTTTTAAGGCTTGGCCTGACCAAGTGGTCCCAGTCTCTTTTCAAGTTTCTTGGGATCTGAAATAAGCATTGGCATCATTATAACCTTAACCTTTTTTGAGTTCTCTAGCAAGGTCCAGGTATTTTGTCAGTTTCCTTTAATTTGACACTGTGATCTGGTCAAATGGTCAAAATCAAATAATTAACAAGTTCTCTTCTTGTTAATCACATTGAAAAGGGGATAAACTCCCTCTCTGTCCGGCTTATACCGACAATAGGTCACTACGTCGATTTTACTTTTTTACTACATTTAATTAAGGACCGGTTTAGCACCTCCGCCTCGGAATGACAAGATTCCATGTTCGATACCGGCCCTCGCCAACTTAGCGTATGAGTAGATATCGTTGGTTGGTTGGATTTTGTTGGGTTTTTTAGTCGGTAGAGCGTTCGGCTAGAAGCCACAAGGTTCCCAGTTCGATACCGGCCCTCAGAGTATGAGTAGCACAGGGATCTGTGCGGCAAAGTAAGGGGCTAATGGTAAGTGTGACACTCCACCTCAGACGCAAAAAACATCTTCTTGGTCTAGCACTAGTGAAAAGGGGATAGAATCCCTCGCTGATTGGCTGATACCGACTTTAGGCTATCCCGACGACTTTTACTTATGCCAAAAACGTTTTGTTTTATTCATTTCTGTTGGGTACTCATTTTAAACATATTTCTTTCGTTCTATTTTCTTTCTCTTTCTTTCTTCTTTCTTTCTTTTTCTTCTTTCTTTCTTTCTTTCTTTCTAATTATTTATTTTCTTCCTTCTTCCTTTCTTTCTTTTTTTCTTTTACCTTCTCTGAATCTCTTTCTTTCCTTCTCTCTTTCTCTCTCTCTTTCTCTCTTTCTTTCGTTCTTTCGTTCTTTCTATTTTCTTTTTCTTTCTTTCTAATCATTCTTTCTTTCTTTCTCTCTTTCTTTTGGAGTGACCAAAGTGTAGTGTTGCATGTCATGTACTGCTCAGCCACCAGGGTCCAATCTTTAAGTATCACAGGCTGCCAGCCACAGACAACAGGTGGCCCCATTGGGGGGGGTTACCCCTTTGCTGAGGTGCAATTGGTGTATTCTATAGCCGCAGGGCTACTTGTTCATAGTGAAATAGCTCATAATGGATGAAGTTAATGATGAAGTTCATTATTCCTGATGGGAAAGTCCACTATACATTGAGAAGAGTGACATTCATTTCCGGTTTAGCTCAGTGGGTCAAGCATCACCCTAGGAATCGCAAGGTTCCAAGTTTGACACCAGTCTTTCACAATTCACTGCATGAGAAGCATAGATTGAGTAAAGTGGAGAGTTGTTGGCAGGTGTGGCGCTCCACTTCAGCAGAAACAATCTCATTGGTCTAGAGCTAGGGTAAAGGGGATAGACTCCCATGCTGTCCGGCTGATACCGACAATATGACACCCCGACACTTTATTGATGAAACGTACACATTATCAATCACATGTTGATTGATTGGGTTTTACACATGTCAACCCTTATTGGGTTATTTTATGCCAAATACTTTCATTGTTTTACTCATTCTTGATGGGTACTCAATTTTTCTTACTTAAATTACTTACTTAAATTACTTACTTAGGTTTAATAATTCTTTTTTTTTTGTTTTGCTTTTGTATTTTTAGTTTAGGGAGACTAAAAGCCGTGAAATATAAATAAATAATAACAACATAAATAAATAATAAATGAATCCAACTGACAGTATTTAAAAAAAATAAAAATCATTCAACCTTTCTTTGCAACGGAAAAATTCGATGCTAGTTATAAATCGAGAATTATGGAACTGGTAATACTTTAATTCTGATAACGCAATATATATATATATATATATATATATATATATATATATATATATATATATATATATATATATATATACCTAACGTACCAAATTTTAGAAATATTGAATGTATTAAAGTATTTTTTAAATTAAATTAAATAAGCGAAACCCAACATCCACCCTGAAAGATGAATTTACGG
>CM042157.1:99586249-99626249 GCA_023376005.1 Doryteuthis pealeii | reverse complement strand
TCTTATCTTATTATAATGGATATTCGGTGTCTGTTTGTAACCAAAACTACGTCACTGCTTATGTCACAGTACCCCCAGGAATTGGCTAAGTTTATCAATGAATATTTAATTCATAATCAAAACCATTAATACATAGAATTATAAATCTTATTTATTAACGATGTCTTTATGAAAATCTGATTAAGATTTGTCTCAAAATAGTACGTTTTAAATCATGCAGTGTGTCTTATATATCACTAAGAAATAAAGGTTTATACAATATATGATGTAGTTTAATAAATAATTACTTGGAGTTATTGATCTCTAATATTATTGTTTTATTCTTCAAAGTATCGAAATCAATCTTATGAACGATTTTATATAGAAACCAATTAAAATATAATTAAGATAAGTGTAATCTTTTTATATGCGTTCTTATTTAATTTCGTTATTAATTTAATATATTTGCCTACATTAAGACTTAAGCATTTATAATGAGGACATGCTTTTTAAAATAATTGAAAAAATTCGTTATAAATTATTTTAATTCATTATCTATACTAGCAAATATATGCACCCTCCGGGTGCAAGTATTTAAGTTTTAATATAATAAAATATCATATTAAATTTTAAAGGCTAATGAAACTGAATAAGAATGTAGATAAAAAGATTTGGAACAGATGGGGTATGATTGAAAAATAGAACAACTTTGAAACTAACCTTCCATCATTTTCTGTTACTCCCGTCTTTCATTGGTAAATTTTCCTAATTTAACAGTTTAGTTAAAATAGGAAGTAAAGAATAATATTAGTTATTTCTTCTTGTTAAGGGATTTCTTTTAAGATTTATTGAAGAGATTTTTGCTTATATTCATTAAGATAAAACCCAAAAATTAGAAATCAATAATACTAAGCATATATTTATTAAAATCAAATTTTTAAGATCAATATGCAAATAAGCCTTCCCATTTATACTGTAAACTTCTATTTTGTTGTATATATAAATACAATTGCATGTTAATAGTATGTAGTTATGGTCAACGTTATAAGTATTGTAAAACAATTTTATTAATAATTGAGGTATAAATAAAAAATAAAATCATGGTAAATGGGATGTAAATAACAAAGGGAATTGTGACTTGTATAGTAATATAGTTTCGGTTACAGACAAACAAACCCACAATCTCCATTATAATAAGATATATAAATGAATTATTTGTATCATAACTAAATGTAGATAATAAATATTATTTTTAAGTATTAGGTACTGAGTACATTTTCTATATACAAATTTTCCTAAGGTACCACCACTTTTCTGTGACCCCTGGTATACCCTTTTCATATTCTTGAACCTTGCAATAGAACCGGCCTTATACAATAAATGAATAGATTTTTAATACAATAAATAATTTGACATGAATATTCCAGTGACGGTTCCGGCATAAAAAAGGTAAATATTTGTCGTTAATTTAAATTATTGCATTTTACGGTTCAATTTTTTTTGTTTCAATTTGTACGTTTAATTTGAAAGTATCAAAATGTTTTTTTTATCTATATATTATACATTTTAACATCAGTAATTTTGGCGCCAATATTAAAGATGTCGTAAGATTTTGGCTATACTTAGTTTAAACTATCCAACTGTGAGTGTCCTCCCGAATTTAAAACAAACATTTAAATCTTAATTATTATTTGAGTAAATATATATATATATATATATATATATATTGTCAAATTTATTAAAATTTGCAATAGATCGTACCTCCATATAATAGATATTGAAAAACACTGAAACATTTTTTTTTAATTCATAACTTTCTTATTTAATCTTTCTTTCGCAATTCTAAACTAATTATGCAACGGCGAGTGTCTTCCTGAGTTTAAAACGAGAATTTAAATCTTGATTTTTTTACAAGTGAATACGGTCAATATTTGAGAAAAATAGACAACTATTTCTGCCACCAAGTAGGTTATATATATTATTGCCCACAATGCTAAAACATTTTTTTAAATTCACAACTTTCTTGTTTAATCAAATTTTCATCTTTTTCAAATATCATAAGGGACCTAAGCAAATTGAAAATATCAAAGTAAAATGTGGAAGAAGAAATCAAAATCATAGAATGAGAAATTTATATTTTCAACAAGAAATTTTTGGTGGTAAAATAATTTCAAGAAATTTAAAATTCAATTGACCTCCAGATTTTCTACATAAATTATTTGTGTGGGGTTATTTAAAGGAGTATATATATATGTGAATAAACTTAAGACATTGTTACAGCTCAAGAATAATATTCTTTCAGAGATGAGAGGATTGACCTCCAGAAACCTTGAGCAAAGTCAAGTCCTTTAAATAAGGCTGCAACTTTTATATCCGTGAAAATGGAAACAATCTACATGGTATCATATTTTTGAAAATAGCTATAAAAAAAAATAGTTAAATATATATATCCTTGGTCTATATTTTAGGACGAAATACATACATCCGTTGAGGGGTTAATTTTACATTTTGTTTTTTTTTCGAAAGGAATCTGCGTTATTTAATATAAACGATAATTTATTAATTGGTCCCCCCTTTTCAGTGCGGTATTCGAAAAGTAATGACATTTACCAGAGATGATAGAAAAACAAAATGTAAGTTTATTTAAATATTATCATAAAAAATATAACCACATTCATTTTCAACGGCTGCAGCCTTTTCGATAGGACAACTTTTAGATTTTACGTTTAATGAAATCTTAAGTTTTCTCGGAAGAAAAAGTTTGAAAGATGGCGTGATAAGTAATTAAGAGTTACCTCCCCTATTTTATGATTTTTCAATTTCTTTGTTTCTGAATATTCTGCCATTTTTGAAATATTCTGGTGATTGAAATAAATGAAAATCTGAACCATTGTATTGAGTAAAAATAGTTCTAACTTAATTAATAATATTGGTAGGTATTTATCCCACTTGTTCTCCACGGATGGGATGGAAATTCACAAGTGGGTATTTACCCATGCCCCTCACTAGTATGGGGGCGTCTAGTGAGGATCGAACTCGTTATTCAGTAATAATGAATCTGCAAGGCTAGCTTTTTTTACCTTATAGTACGCCCAGATGGATAGATTTATCTGATGAATAAATGAAACTGAAATGATTTTTGGCAACGTCAAAAATTGTAATGAGCGGAAATCTTTGTTGGTTAATTAGGTTTTACGGCATGCCAACCCTTGTTGGGTTATTTTATGCGGAATATGTCGAAGAACCTCTAGTCTTGACGATCTTATCAGTTTTCTTGTTTTTATTTTCCCAGTACCCCCCCCCCACTCGTCCCAGGTGAGGCACAAAGGCCATATTAACGTCGGAACCACCCACAAACCGAAGTTCATGGATGGCGGGTGAAAAATTGCGTCTATCCCCTCGGCATTCCCCTCAAGGGAACGCATCCGGGCACTGGGCAATAAACCCAGCGCTGCCCCTTTAAGTCAAGGGGGCAGGTATTGCTTGGGGGGATAGCCCCCTGGGATCGACGCTATTAACTTGTAAAGATCCAGGGCCGAAGCCACTGGACCCTCACCCAGTTGGGCGGGTTCACTTGTTTGTTTCTCTGAATTGTCTCTTTCATTAACTCACTGACACACACACAAACCTATGTATATTACTATATATAGTATTTATGTATATATATATATTATTAAAACTCAACTTTTTACGGAGAATTGAGTACTCTTGGATAAATGTAGAAATATTGAGCACTCTAGGATAAACTTTAGCCATTTCTAGGTATAGGTAAAAATCTTCACCCATTTGCTTAAAACCACTTGGCGGTATAGCTTGGTAGTTCAATTAAAAATTGTTGTAAGTATTTTCGTGAAGGTTAAGCACTGATGGGTCTGTTCAATACATAGATGGGTGACCATTTAAGCTACAGATTGTACTGCAAGCGACCTGATATCTAAATGACTCGAAAAGTGTTGATCTGCCATAAAACAAAACAATTATTGATTACCCCCCGCTGTAGAAACAAGTCATTTGTGTTACAGGCTATCTCATATTTGATCATCGTATTTCAACCATGTTTCCACAAAGGTTTTCATATTTGTGAAACCGTATCAACGCCATTCGTGTCTGCCTGTCTTTTCCAGACAAGTCCTAACTCTTTTAAACTTATATTTTTTAACCTCATATTTCCTCTTGCATTGTCACGCAGAAGAATTAAAACAAACTTTTCTTTTTACCATAACCCGATATTTTCAAAGTAATAATTCGTTTATCCGATGAACTAGCCCTGTCGGTGGGGCTTTAGAATACACAGAATACAACTCTTCAGCGGTGTAAGACCCTCTCAATGGAGCTACCTCTTGGTTGAAGGTGGCGACCAGTGATGCTTAATGAAAGAAACCTGAAGCCTGAGCAGTCTATGGTACGCAACACTTATGTTTGGCCCTTACTTAGACTAAACGGGCGCTCGGAGAGGCCCCCCTCCGATCAAGCCCTAGCACCGAAATGATTGTCACAACCCTATTGCCCTTTAAATTTTACCGACTTCATCTCTGTAGAGGGGTCAACCTCCCTTCCCCCAACGTGGCAAACTTTGTGGTGACCCGTGATGCTTGATAACTGAGCGGTCCATAAAATGCAACACTTACATTCGGCCCTTACTTAGGCTAAGCTGTCAGTCGGAGAGGCTCCCTTTAATCAATTGGCTCGTTACGTTAAGCCTGAGCATATATGTGATTGTCCCAATTTCTTTTAAGGCAAGTCCCAATCCCTTTTTATCGAATATGTGCAAGAAGGCCGTAGCTGAGGGTCTTAATGTCCAGGATATGGCGTTAAAGTCTGATGGTGAAATTCCACTTCTGGAGCTCTGGGGAATGTGGAGTACCCCTTCATCGCCATTACTGTAAGGTCCATTCGGACCAGGAATGGTAGTACCTGTTAGGGTCCCATCTATGGGTCGAATAAAAAAAATGAGTTTAAAAAATTGATTATCCATAAAGAATGAATAAAATAAAACGTCTTCGGCATAAAATGACCAAACAAAGGTTGACATGCCGTAAAATCCAATCAAACATCCAATCTAAAATTTTGAGCAAACTTCGGATATACTATTAAATTTAGCTACAATTGAATTAGTTAATTTTACTTAACTATTAATTAATCACATGTGATACTGTCTAGTAAATCCATGTAATTATATTTAACATATTCGATATTAATACGCGTGTTCCTAAATCTTCCGTTTGTTATCATCCTGCAACACCCTCTGGTTAAAAATGAGACCTTCAAAATTGTTCAAGATGCAATGCAAAATGTAAATCTAGATTATCTGGTGTCGCTTAATCGCAGCGTTCTTATTTGTCCCATTTTATTTCACTCAATTTTTAAAATGAAACATTCCAAATGCTCTTGCGTCGCTTAAATGCCGAACGTCAAATTAAAATGAATTGGAAAAAAAGTTACATGTTTGTTTTATTTGTAATATTGAAATTTTGAATTACGGAATATATTTTGGTAATTTTGATCTTATGCTATCCCAGCATCCTGCCTTAATTTTGGCTATGTTTTAGGAAGCCAGCGTCAGGCGAATCTGAGTCGGGTTTTTTTTCGGCAAACTAATGTAGATATTTTAAACACCTCCCCTCCCTCAGATTTCTATCGGCAAATAAAAGTAAATATTTTACAACCCACCTTTTTTTAAGAAAGAGTGAGTGAGAAAAATCAAAATTAATATATTTGTTACATATTGAACTATTTTGCAATAGCATTTATATACGTTGTAATAATCAAATTATCATCATACTCTGGTATATCCACAGGTGTTGTAAAAAAACGTTAAAGAACTTTGAATATATATTGAAATAAAACAAACTGTGTGGCTGAGAGTAGAAAAATGTGGATATAACACATACATTATGTTCAATTTATATTTCGTTTCATTGAGACTTCTTCAAACGTTTATTGATTTAAGTGCTTTTACATGTTTTATAGTGAATAGGTAAATGGGTGGGTGGAGGGAGAGAAAAAGGGGGGATGGGTTATGGGTGGGTAGTCTAAGGGAAAGAGAAGAAAATCGGGAGAGCTTGGAATGTGGGGGAATGTTTTCATTTTTTGGGGACAGTCAGTTGACTTTGAAGATAAATTTTATGTTTAGAGCGTTGGTCAAATGTGTGAGGTCATTGTGTTACCAAGGGGTCGGGGATATTTTTGTTTGAAAAATATTTAGAGAAATCTTTAAAGATTTTGTTGAGATAAATGTATTTACTTTTTACTTTTTTTTATATGTTTGACAGTTAATTGGATGAGAGTAGGATGGGGGGTGAGGTAGGATAGAGGGAGAGGAGGGGTGAGGTAGGATAGAGGGAGAGGAGGGGTGGAGTTTTTTGTATGTGGATGGATAAGTCACCTGGGGTGGAATCAATAAAACTTATCTCAACAATCGCTGTAGACCATCTTTTGTTAATTACTTACGAGTATATTTAATCAAGATTATTATACTTTTTACATATTGAACTACTTTGAAGAAGCTCTCAAGTAAATATATCAAACGTTGTAATAATCAAATTATTACCATACTCTTGTATATCCATAGGTGCTGCTAGTATTTAATATTACGCTGTAAAACTTTCAAATCAAAAGTTATGTAAGACTTCTGATGTTTTTTGAACAACCATCGAATATAATACTTTTATTATTTCAGGCACATTTGAATTAACTGATTTTATCTAACTTTTAATATGTTTATTCTTATATTTCAGAGGAAAATGAATAAGACAGACACACTTTTAAACAGACGAAACGTTGACACTGAAGGTGACCAACTTGAAACCTCACAAAACAAACAAAAAAAGCTTTTCTCTTGCAACAAATGTGGCAAATCGTTTTATCATAAAACTCATCTGCATGAACACTTGAATAGTCATAGACCACCGAAGCCGTTCCGATGTGAGGAATGTAATAAAGGGTTTCGAAATTCCTCTAATTTTAAACAACATTTAAAATGTAAAATCCATACGAAGCCTTACCGTTGTTCTCGATGTGGACAAAGATTTCCCAATCAGAGGGAATTTTACCAACACAAATTGATTCATGAAGGGAAAAAGAATTTTTCTTGTCTTCATTGTGGTTATATGTTTACGGATATGGCTACTCTGACTCGCCATAAGAAAACGCATACAAAATCCAATGTCTACAAATGTGAAGACTGTAATAATGTTTTCACCGATGAGGAAGATTTTAAAAAACATCAAACGTGGCATTCAAAGAACAAGCCATTTCTGTGTGAACTTTGTGGGAAACAGTTTGAGTTTCATAAATATTTAGTTAGACATCAGCAACGGGAAACCGGTAAAAATTTAAAATCTCACATTTGTGATGATTGTGGAAGTAGTTTCGTGATGAAGGAGGGTTTGGCTCGTCATAAAAAATCACATGAAAATGACGGAAGACATTCTTGTCCTGAATGCTATAAGACTTTTATTTATAGCTGGCTTCTTAAGAGACACATGAGAACTCACACAGATGAAAAACCTTACGCTTGTGAGTCCTGTGGTAAAAGGTACGGGAGGTTGGAATGTTTAAAACGTCACGTGATGTCTCACACTTGAAAAATGCCGTACCAATGTAATCTATGCAATAACAAATTCCGTTTCAAACGTAGTCCAAACGGACATATAAAAAATCTTGTAAAAAAACAAAAATCCTACCGTCCATCAGTGAATATCTATTTCATCTCTTATAAAAAATGTAACAGAATTCGTTTACAAGAATATTCTATGACAAATCTAAAAACTAATGTTAAATCTCAAAGTGTAATTTCTCCAAGAATTCTAAAAGAAATCCCCCTATTTTATCATGAAAATTAAACTGATAGAAAACTTTGAATATTGTGAAATAATTTTGACCCTTTATAAGAAAACATAATCACACAGAAAATCACCTATTTCATTTTATAAGGTCTGGTTTTCACAGGATAATAATACTATCACATATAGACATGAATCTAATTGTGTTACGGGGGTGGGGGTGTCCAATGCAATCACGATGAACGATCTTTTAAAAATATTCTCCTCAAACCTCATAAATCATTTGTTACTGATGTGAGAATGTAATGAAAAAATCATTTAACTTGAGGAAGTTTTAATAACATTTTCTACCGGGTTTTTGAAATCATTATCTTATTTTCCGTGTTATTTTCATCGGCCAATAACTGCTGAGGATTCAATGAATGATTTAATATATTTTAAATCCTGTTTCTTTAGGTTTCACCAATTTTTGGTGACTTTATATTTATTAATAGAACAATAATAAAAAACATTTTTTTCGTTCAGATCAAAATGTAAATGAGTTGGATTATTGTGAAAACTATTTATCTTGATATTTAATTCATTTAAAGACATAAACGATTTGTAAAAAAACTGATGGGATTGCTAAACTTCTCGCAGCAAAGAATATTGAAGAATTTATCCTTCGTCCCATCTAAATGGGTTAAATAGAAAAACATGAGTTTATAAACAAAATTGTATTATCCATTAAGAATTGATTTATTTCAAAACTTTATCGGCATTAAATGACCCACCGAGGTTGATATGCCGTAAAACAAAACAAAACCAAATTTATCCTTCGAAAATTCGAAAAGAATATTCTGCCTTTATATTTTTCCAATATCAACTTAAACTTAATTTTAGTAAAAAAAATGAGAATATAACTTTTTTTCTAATAAGAGTTTTAACAAACATTTTCACCTGTGTTCTTTTGTTTGGTGGCTAGGGGATATTTTTGATTGAACGCTTTTCATATCTATCCTTTCTGTTAGTATATTATATATATATATATATATATATATATATATTATAGCATTTTAAAAGATATATTTAACTCTTTTCTAAATAATATCACAGAAGAAATGGCATTTGTCTACACGTGACTCATTACTAATTTTAACTTCAAATTTCATTTTTTTAAAGTTGAAATGTTTTTTAGATGATTTAATAGATTCATATCTTTATATTTCTAATTAGAATATTCCCAGTTTTCTATTTCTAAATTATTCAACTTAAACAATTTTATTTCATTTATTTTACCTTTTATAATATAAGTCTAAAAGGCTGAAGATGCGCGTCTTATTGTCATGTGCATGGCGTTAAATTGTATTTGATGTTGAATATCCATTTCTGGATCTTAGGAAATGTGAAATCATCACCATTACTCCCAGTTCCACTCTAACCCGGAGTGGTAGACACTATTAGCGTCCCATCTATGGGTTAAATAGAACAAAATGATTTCAAGAATGTGTTTTTAAAAATTGAGTTGAAAAAATGAGCCCCCCCCCATCAAGAATGCATGAATCAAAACGTCTTGGGCATAAAATGACTCAACAAGGGTTGACATGCCGCAAAATCTAACGAACCAACCAAAATCATTTATTTCATTTCATTTATTTTATTTAATATTTCATTATTTTTTTTACAATTTTGAAACTAGGGAATTTTTTTCTTTTATAATGTTGTTAGTCATTCAATTAATGTTGTTTCTTATTTCCTTTATTATTTGAAATTTTATTCTTTACAATCTTTTTCAAAAAATTTTAAAAAAATCCTATAAAAATTATTTTTTTAAATCCCTTATCACTGAAATGCCATGATAGAATTAATCTTAAATGAAAAAGGGAGAGATAATTTATGCCATTACAAAATTTCTCTTAGCGAAAGAATTTTGTAATGAATTATGATAAATATAAACGGATGTAACGTTGGATTATCTGTTAACAACCAGATAGATAAATTGGGCAAACCGTTCAAACACTCGCCAATGTCTGTTCATTTTTTACTAATACTAGAAATTATTTTTCTTTTTTCGGGGATACAGTAGATATATTCACTGTATCGTATCTCCGTATTAAGTAAATTCTCTCAGAAAATAATCTAATCAACCATTAACAGGTAGTATGTTACCTGGACAAACTTTTCAAACAGATCTTGAAAGTATTTCTACGAGCCCCAACCTAAATTCCCCATTTTTGAGAGACTATAAAATCGTCATCGATGAGCGTGTCATTCATTGAAAAGTCTCTTTGTTACTCTATTAACTTTATCTACAGCCAATATGGCCCTTTCTTTCGGACGGTCGGAGAGACTCCCTCCGATTAATTGGCTGGTTACGTCAAGCCCGTGTACTGATATGATTATTCCATCCCTACTGACCTTATGGCAGACCTTCAATCCTTTTTTATCATATATTGTACTAGAAATCGGTGGGTGAGTGTCTTAGTGTTCTGGTTATGATGCTAAACTATCTGATGGTGAAATTCCTATTCTGGAGCTTTTGGGAATGTGAATTAACCCTTTATCGCCATTGTTCCCTGTTCCACTCTGACTTGGAATGGTAGTACCTGCAAGTGTCCCATCTATAGGAAAAATGGGTTGAGAATAAATGTTAAAAATTGAGTTTTTAAAAAATGGGAATACCCATCTGGAATGACTAAAACAAAGTATTCTGCATAAAATAACCCAATGGTTTGACATGCCGTTAAACCCAACACCTACCTTAAATTCTACATATTAATACTTATGTCCTTTAATTGTACAACCGTAATAATGTTGCAGTACCCTCTGGTTAAAATAAACCATCAAAATCATCCAAGATGAAATGAAAATATGTAAATCCTGATCTGTTGTTGCTCATCCTCCGAATTCTTATTTCCTATGAGCGTTGTCACCTCAGATAAATCATGGACCAATTTCGTTTTGTTATAAAGAAAGAAAGGGATGAAAAAGGAAATGGTACACATAAAAATTATAATACATATGAATAATTATATGAATAATTCACTCCATTTCTTTGAATTTATTAAAACAACAACACAGTAAAGATTATATTTGGAAATGATCAGATTGGACGTGGTGAAATAATGTTTCACTTATTGGGTGCAGATAGAACTGAACATTTCTACGCGATAATTCTCTTAGCAAACAATATACATTAAGGGTTACATAAACATCAATCCAAATTGAAACCAAATATAAGTTTGATCAATCATCAACAAATCAAATCAACGAGTTTATCAAAACAGAGCAAATAACACTGAACTGTGATGCTTTTTAAGGTTATACAGGGTGTGAAAAAAAAGTATCGAGATTCTTTGTACGTTTTGACAAAATTAGCGTTCTATTCATTGTTAATTTCAATCTTGGTAAATACAGCTTCAATCCCGATACTTTTATGACACACCTTTTATAATAGATAATTTCAAGGTAGCTTTTTTACAATGAATCCAAAAACCATACTAATTTTTTTTTCTAATCAGATAAAATTCTTAATGTACAAGCTCTTACTTAGAATGTATTTTTAGCTGAGACAAGTAATGAAAACACGACATAAATCAAATCAAGGAGTCCATCAAAACTGATAAGAGATAACACTGACCTGCGATGCTTTCAAAGTCAAATACATAATAGCTATTTTTTTTATTGATGCTGAATCCAAAAACCAAACTAATTTTTCCTGATCAGATCAAAATTTTAAGATACAAGCTCTTACTTGAAATATATAGATCAGTAATATAACTGAGACAAGTACAGTCTACGGGGTTTTGAATTAGTTTTATTGTCATGTACAATAAAGCATATCTTAAAAACAAAATTAACGTTCTATTCATTGTTAATTTCAATCTTGGTAAATACAGCTTCAATCCCGATACTTTTATGACACACCTTGTTATAATAGATAATTTCAAGGTAGCTTTTTTACAATGAATCCAATTTTAGGTACAGACTTTTGCTTAGAATGTATAGAACAGTATTTTTAGCTGAGACAAGTAGAGATCACGGGTATTTGAATTAGTGTTATTATTATGCACAATTTATTCAAGCACATCTTAAAAACCTGAGCCGACTAAACGCAATGAATGGTATCTTTGGGCATCCGTATAAAATGGTGATCATATATCACTTGGCAAACCTTTGATCTTTAGAAACAAAAACTTAACGCATGCCAGTGAAATCAATACCACAAAAAGACCCAATAAGAATTTCGTCGAGAGGATTCCGAGACATTTTAACAATATCATTCATCTTTTGGCTGGTCAATTCAACTTTAACAATTTTTGACAAATCATAACCAAAAAATCCTTTGTTTTCAAGAAACATTTCTCAAAAACACTTACCAACTCAGCATCCGAAATTATCAACAATATAGTCACACACACACAAAGATGGACAGAGACTATAGAGGTGTATGGATAACCTAGTCCCCCAATCTCAAAACTCATCACTAAAATCCTCAAGCCAATGGCGGTGTATGAATCCTAATAAGGAAAACCCATAGCTGAACATCAAATCAACATTGATACTAAACTCCAAGCGATTACTGACAAAGCAAAACTACTCAACTCAATATATTTCTACCTTATGAACATCCTGTTACATGAAACCATCAATGAAATCAGGAACAAACTTAACCCTCCCACCAAAACACAGAGATGGACACAGACACTATATAGGTGTATGGATCCTGATTAGGAAAAAACATTTCTATAGAAATTGACTATGACTTCTAAACCAATGGATCAGCCATGAAATCCTATCAATAATCAATTAACACAACTCCCCATAAAGGATCGATCTTTTAGAGGTCGTAAGAACATCTTCAGGGTGTTGTATGTACATGCATACATTAATATAGCCAAGAGGTCCAGAAGAAAGCAGCGGAAACAAAACACCGTCACATCAACATCTTCAGGGACATCCCTCACATGCGACATCTGTGGTCGGGAATGTTTTTCGAACATTCCCAGAAGCGCTATAACTTCAGGGGCACAAAAACTATATTATAGTCTTCCGAGACTGAAATGCCAATTAAAGAAAATACATTGGAGTTTTGGTAGGAAACACGTCCGGTCCTGAAAAAGAGGGAGGAAAGATCTCCAGTAGAAATAAAGACATAGTAGACTCAATACACGTGTTGCAGTTATCCATATACAAGCGCCGGGAAATCATCTTTGTCTCTTAAAGTTCCAAGTCCCAACTCGCGTCCGGTAAGCTTTATCTCACCTTTGTTTTTGAATATAACAGAGAGGAGTGCAAACCCCGATCAATAGGTTTTTAAACTTCTATTTATTTTTCTATTTAACCCATAAGATGGAACCCTAACAGGTACTACCACTCCGGGTCAGAGTGGACCTAGGAGCAATGATTATGAAGGGGGTGCTCTACATTCCCCAGACCTCTAGAACTGGAACCCCACCATAGATTTTAAAATCACACCCAGTCACCGCCTTCTAGCACATATACGATAAAAAGGGTTGCGGCTTTCCATGAGGGCAATAAGATTGGGACAATCATATAGATGCTAAAGCTCGACGTGACCAGCCGATTGATCGGAGGGAGCCTCTCCGACCGACCGTCTAGCCTAAGTAAAAAAAACAAAGTGGAGTGTTGCATGATATATGTTTGTGTTTATACAAGTAAAGAAACCAAATTTGAAAACGTTATTTTTTCAGAATACAAGCTGTGTCAAAAAATACAAAAAATGTCGATACTTTTGACACTCCTTATATATATATATATATATATATATATATTAAACAATATGTTAAGTTTCGATTTTGGGAGAGTGCGAAGTCTTACCTAATTTTGAAAATAAATTAATTGATAATTAATGAATTAGATGGGCATGCCTGTTCAAATGTAAGGCTAAACAAATTTATTAAAATTACGACTTCAAGCACATATTTTCCAAAATATATATATATATAATATATATTTCTCTCCGTCTCTCTCCAACCTTGTGTTGTTATCTCTGCAATCTCTTTCTCTTCACACTCTTTCTTTTCCTCTCTCTCTCTCTCTTCTCTCTCAATCTTTTCTTTCCTCTCTCTTCACACTCACACTTCTCTTTTCATTCTTTCTCTCTCTCTCTTCTCTACATCTTTCTTCTCTCTCTCTCTCTCTCTCTCTCTCTCTCTCTCTCTCTCTCTTCTCTCTCTCTCTCTCTCTTTCTTCTCTCTCTCACAGACATTCTCTCTACTTCATTCTTTTTCTTGTCTCCCTCTATCTCGCCGCCCCCCTCTCTCTCTCTTTCTCTCATCAGCACCACCAATTCGCATACCACTCTTTACCATTCGAGAGCTTGTCAGAGGAATCACCATTCACCTTTGAAATTCTCAGAATTACTTGCGACGAACGAATCGCAAGTTATTACTGCCGGATCAAGCTCTGCAACTTTCTCCTGACACAAAGTCCACGAATTATTACTTAGTAGCTTTAATGCATTAGCAACACAAATACCATAAATAGTTCTGTTTATAAGCGCCATTTACCGATTATCTGTTCAGGCTTAAGAAGCAAGCGCTTGCCAAAGTAGTGGAACCTTGTCAGAAACAAGAGGGGAAAAAGAAATACCAGTGTCGTTATTAAATAAACACATTCCTTCCATACGAGAAGAAAAAGAACGTAAAGAGTTGTGAGTAGACAAAAGGAAATGCCTGTTCACGCAATAAATTAAGCTGCAAACTAGTCCCATCTGAACGTTAACAAAAAAAACAAACAAAAAAAAAAAACGCATACGCAAATCGAAATACCTCGTTCAAACAAAAGGTTTTTATTCGTTGATCTAAATCAGACCTGTACAAAGTTGGGACGCCAATTTTATTTTTATGTATTTACCCAAACCCTCCTCACAACCAGGAGGTGACACAGGTTCAATTTCGGTACCATTATAGTATGTGCCCTACCTTTTGAATTTGGCCTACGAAATCATTCTCTCTTATAGCATGTGGACTACCATAAAAAGCATAAGGTTATAATAATAACTGCTAACCCTAACCCCTAACCCTAACCATATTTCAGAATTTTAGAATATTTTAGAATTAAATAGATCTCTGATTCATGTAAATTATGGATAAATTCTTTTTTAATTATTCTTAATTACTATATACAGCTTTTGACTGAATTGCATTTCTTGAAATTGAATATATGTGAAAAATAATTAGTTTCAATAAATTGCCTACTACTTATATCTATAAATATACTCTTACTGAGGTAGGACACATTCAAACCTGGTAGGCCACATACCATGACAGAATCCAAAAGGTAGGCCACATACTATAACGGCACGTCAATTTCTTTAGTTAATTTTAATAGTTTTGGTTGATTTGATTTAACAGTATGTCAACCCTTGTTGGGTTATTTTATACCGAAGATATTTTGTTTTATTCATTCTTGTTGTGTATTCAATTTTTCTTTCCAAACTAATGTTCAACACATTTTTGCTCAATTAAACCCTACCATTCCGGGTCAGAGTGGACCTGGAAGTAATGGGGATGAAGGGGTAATCTATATTCAGCACCACCAATTCGCTTTATATGATTTTTCCTTAAAACGTTTTTCACACTTTTATATATCAAGTTTTCATATTTAATACAAATAATTTGCAAATAGTTACATGGATTCAAGTATTTCTATGTTATATCTATTCAACCCGTAGATGGGACCTAACATATATTACCACTCTGAGTTAGACTGCACCAAGGAGTAATGACAATTTAGAAGTTCACCACTCACCTGAGATCCAGAACTGAAGTCTCACCACCAGATCCGATTTAGTGTAATCCACATAACACCCTTTTTGAGATTGGTTGATTAGGTTATCTTAGAAGTATTCTCGATCTTTTTCGACTTTGTTTTGTTTTGGTTGGAGAGTTAAGTTTGTTCCCGTTGATGGTTTCATGTGACAGGATTGGACGTGGTGAAGATCATTTGCAAACGCAACATGAGAATTCAGTTATAAAAATACCATTTTAGATACACTTAGCAGGATAATAGACCTTAAATATGTAGGCCTATATCGAGACGACAGACTAATATATATCCCTGATAGTAATGGACCAAAGACTTCGAAAATAGAGAAAAAAAAATTCATTTAATTAGAAATGCCATAACAAGACGACTTCAGTTCCAGTGATCTTCTGAAAAAGGGATATTATCTCGAAAATTCAAGAATAAAATACAGTTTAACACACAACATCATTGTTACCTTATTCTTTACACTTGCATTGTGATAGCCTTCAAAATCAACCTCCAATGCTCCCAAATTTGGTTGAGCACTTTAATTAGAAGGGATTTAATTGCAAAATTCACCGTATTCGGCGTACAGCTAAACTTCGCTCTGTTTACATAAACAAAGTTTGAAGCCTCTGGTGAATTTCATTTCCGCTTAGAAATGTAGCGTCTAAATAGTCTCCTATATTTGACAGCTGCTTGTGGCCGTACGGGTAAGAGGTTTGGTGAACGAAAGTTCATTCGTATAATGATTCAATTACAAAAGAATACAAATAGAACTATGTATTCGCTTGGTTACCTCATTTTAAGAATGACCCCCACCCCCTTAGAGATACCAGGTACTTTTTACAATATCAAAATATTTCTTTTTCGAGTTTCATGTCCCGTACCTAAACTTTGACCCCCTCTCTCAGTAACAGTTGCTTTTGTAAATTAATACCTTCAAGATATTTTTACTAGAAAGGTTAATTGATAAAGAAAATCGTAATACATTGTTACTTATCCAAAACTAACATTCATATGTCGTGAGTTCGATCCCTTCTACGTATTTTACTTATTAATACAAATATTCTGTATGACCGAAAAGGAATAGACTAGATCATTTGCTTCAATTAATGTTTTCTCATTTTTAAACACACACAAAAATGTTTATATATAGGGTGGTTGAAAAGTTATTAACAATACTTTTCAATACAGTACTATGAAGCTGAGAACAGAGGGTGTTACAAAAAATAGTTGTATTAATAATACTTTTAACTTATTGTTGTTGATAAAGCCAGTTTTACAACTAGAATATCTGTTTGTTGTTATTATTCTCTCAATAACACCCCCTTACCTATTATGGTAGAGGCGTGTAGTATCATTTGACAAGCTTAATTTCGCTAGGATGGTCAGCTGTGTACTGTGGCCGAGGCGATAAAAGTGTTTCACTAGTGTTTCACTGTGTCTGCTGAAGTCCCGGTTTCGATTTCTGTCAGAGGGAAATAGTTAGTATATACCGCTGATGAGACTTAATAAAGTCGAAACAGTCTGTACGGTATTCTACACACCGAGCCATCCTTTGCCGGGATTACACTTGTCAAGTTCATTTTCTATAAGAAAAAGTATCGAATTTTATGCGATACATGCGTTGTAAGTGCCTTCAAGTAAAATTTAATATAATATATATATATATATATATATATATATATATATACCAAACCTGTTGGTGAGAAAAAAACCAGCAAATAGTTTGATTGTAAAAATATATTACCAAGCATCTCCCGGGGAGAAAAAATTTGGGGGAAAAAAAGAAAAGACCAAGATAATCGTACCATCCAAAAATAATCTATTGGTACAATATTTGGCCAAAAGAAAAAACAATTTATATGTATATATATATATATAAGATATATATATTCATACAAAACCGCCAGGAAACTAAAGCTAATAAGTAAAAAAGTACTCAATACCTAAGTAGAGCAAATAATAAAGATAAATCTAATGAGTCAGATAAACCTACTAGTGGTTTTGCTTAGTGCTCTTCAGAACTAAGATCTGATCTTAGCCCTGAAGAGCACTAAGTGACACTTTTAGTAGATTTATCTGAATCATTAGATTTATCTTATATATATATATATATATATATATAATATATATATATATCTAGTGACAGCAACGTCTCCACCCCACGCCGGAGACGCATAACAACTTTGAAAGGCTTGTCCCAGAAACATTCCTGTCACATCCTTTGATGAGTTTTAACAGTGGACTTGAATTACTTTAACAAAGAATACAAGAAGATTTATTTTATTTTAACAATTTTCGCTTATCCACCGAATTCTTATTTCATATCTATTTCACGAAATAGATCACAGATAAATAGTTGCGCCAAATGTATATCATGATGTAGGGAATTATCTTCCCTTTGCCTGGAAGAGTTATCTTCCCGCTGTGTTGCCGTTTGTGGCCACCAGGGGACCTCTGGTATATAAGCGGCTGATTCAAATGCTTCTCTCTCTCTCTCTCTCTCTCTCTTTACTTACTGCCTCTGAACGAGCACATGGGTTAGACTTATGTCTACCCCCTTCTCGGTGGGGCTTTTGCCCTCCTTACATTACTGTAAGTCTTTTATACAGCATGGACTATCCTTTAGTTCCATGTCTGTAACATTCATATTTTATGTACATTTGGGTATCTCGTTTATACCTAAATATTGTATCTTGTATTTACCATTCATGAATGTGTCCTTTTATCTCTACTCTTATATCTTATTTGTATCTTATGTATCTATGTACTTTATCTATCTTATCGTTACCATGTGTCCAACGTGTCGAAGCTGTTGTTCAATTATTAACTTTGAATCTTACATCAGCACATAACACGGTCAATTTGCTATTGTCGTACACGTGTTGTTATTATATTATACCACAGAAACATAGTACATTATTGGCCCAATGTGTGTACCAGTAATATTTTCAAAGCTGATGCAATAAAGGAAACGTGTAAATCTTAATTATCTGGTGTCGCTTATTCGCCGAATTCTTATTTTTATAAGTGTCGTCACCTCAGCTAAATAATGGAATATTCCCATTTTATCATAAAGAAAGAAATGAAAGAAATAGGAATAACACACAGAAAAAATAATAAGAAATAAAGAGAGTAGGGTAAGATAGAGAGAAGGCGTGAGTGCGCGTAAGCGATAACACTAAACTATTTCAATCGAACATAATGAAATGAGGAAAAGAAGGAAATAAAGAAAAAAAGAATGAGAGGTTATTATACTTTTTTTTTATCTATTGAATTATTTAGAAATAGCTCTTAAGCAAATATATCAAACGTTTTAATAATTAAATTCTCATACTGTTTTATATCGACAGGTCCCGCTAGTAACAATAATTCCAAAATTATATGATATGTTGGGCTACGGCCTCTATAAGTAAAGTTGAATAGAATTCTGATTTATTTTTAGAGATCATATCAATGTTGTACATCTACACATTGCTTTTAAATTCTGCATTCGTTTTAAAATGTGCATTTGCCTGATGTATATTTTTGTGCATCTTGTCGCAGTGCAGCAAGAAAATAATTTAATCCTGGATCAATGTTTATGTAATCCATAGATGTCACAAATATGATTTATTGAACAAATACGTCAACATATGTATCATTCCCCACCCCCTTTCTCTCTCTCTCTCTCTCTCTCTCTCTCTCTCTCTCTCTCTCTCTCTCTCTCTCTCTCTCTCTCTCTCTCTAGATCCACGCTGTTGACGGGACTTAGAATAAGTCAAATATATTCCCTTCCACACACACACACATAGACACACGCACACACGCCCGCACAGACACACACAAAATAAAGTGTTTCCGAGCTATGAAACCAAGCTGTATCCAGTAGTGAGCATTCAATTCCGAATCTCTGAGGAGTATAGAGCCAACGTTTCTTTGCCACCCCTCCCATATCCATCGGTCAGCTTCATCTGTTGCAAAAATCCAACTGCCCTTTATATATGTATAGATAGATAGATTTTGCTCAAAAATCAAGATATGGTGATATCTAATGTGTACATATAATTACTTTGTTGTTAATTGTTTATTTTCATAGTTTCCTCCGGACATACATACATACATACATACACACACAACTGTCTTTTATATATGTACTAGCGTCGCCTGTGTAGAGGGGGTGATAAAAATTTAGTCTCATAGATCCATTATTACTAATCATCGCGGTTGGATCCTCGCTGGATGCCCTACAAAAATCCTCATGTAAAAAAGACCTGGTGGGAAGTCACAAATCTTTTTTTCCAAATATAAATAAAATCCTCATTATTTTTGCACAAAAAGCAAGCTCTAGTGATAGTGAATGTGATTTAATTTTTTAAAATTTACTTTGTCGTTAATTGTTTTATTTTCATAGTTTCATCCGGACATACATACGTACAAACACACCACTGCCCTTTATATATGTATAGATAGATTTCTTACTTAAAGCTTTAATCATCTATAAATAATTATCAGTGGTTACTTGAAACTATGTAATTGCTTGCAGAAAAAGACTTAATTTCGCACTACATAACCCAAAAAAATTGACGTGCCGTAAAACTCAACCTAAGCCAGATAATAAATTAAGTAGCAGACCTGTGATATACCATAAAATGATAATTTAATTATTACAACTTTTGATATATTTACTTAAGAGCTATTGCTAAACAGTTCAATTGTAAAAGGTACAATAACTTGATTAAACTCTCACTCACACTTTTTTCTTTCTTTCATTCTTTTCATGATGTTAGATTGAAACTGATTAGTGTTATCACCCTCTCTTTATATTTCTCCTACTCTCTTTCATTCTTTCTTTCTTATTATATTTTCTGTGTAGCATGTCCCTTTTCTCCTCTTTCTTTATAATAAAAACGGAATGGTCCCATTATTTAGCTGAGGTGATATAATTATCATAATGAATAAGAATTCTACAGATAAGGAATATCAGATAATCAGGATTTAAATGTTTGCTTTTCATCTTGGACGATTTGGATGGTCTGATTTTTAACCAGTGGGTATTGCAAGATGATAACGTTCGGTCATCAAAATCTTTCCATGTTAATTACACGTAAACACTTGCATTCCTGGCTTTTTCCAATTCTCTTTCTCATCCTATTCTGTTATATTTAGGGACGCGGCATATTCTAGACTCTTACGTGTAGTGTTTTTTTTTGTTTTTTGTTTTTGTTGTTTTTGTTGTTGTTTATTGTTTGTTTCGCGTGAGTATTTTTAGTTGTATGAGGGATTTTTTATCTTTATGCTGTCCTGGTTTCACTTAACCAAAGGTCGTTTCTATTTACGCCTATCACGCACCATTTATTTCAATTACCACCGTCAAATAATCCACCAGGAACAAAAAATCGCAATCACAGCTGTTTATTAATCTTTAATAAAGTGCATTTCAAAATACTTTTAGCGAATTGATTATGCGTTTTGATAATGCACCAAAAATAACGATGGACGTTTATTTAATAAGAAAATGGCAGACGTTACGCAGACGCCATGTTGACTGAAAACACGTGACTTATCACTTCAGTCATTACTATCAATCGCTTGTGATTATATAATATCTGTAACTTGTGCCAATGGATCGATTGCTGCTAGTCGTACATGATCGAGCATGAAGGCGTCAATTGATTAACTGAAACTTCAAAGAGAATATTTGATAGCTTAGTCTCGTCAGTAGAAATCATTTTCAAAGGCAATGTGTTATTTTATTCTATTGTTTTGATCTTATCGCTTTGTTTATAGCGAGAGTGACACACTGATAGTTTTATCACATGGATACACATATATTTTATTATTATTATTATTATTATTATTATTATTATTATTATTATTGCACAAGCCGAATCCTTACTACACTGCCTAGAAAAGGCAGCACGAAATGTTGGCTTGTACGTGAACTGATAAAACTGAGTTTATGTCTTTCAAAAAGAAAAGCGACATCTCAACCATCGATGGCAAACTCCTAAACTCTGTAGAACAATTTAGATACTTAGGCGGTAACATCTCCTCCACAGAAAACGACGTTAATGCACGCATAGGAAAAGCATGGGCCGCTATAAATAAACTATCGATCATATGGAAATCCAACCTCACAGACAAGTTAAAGAGTCTGAGTGACAGCAAGTCTCCTCAGGTCTCCAGGACTCTTCTGAGTATTCTGGCAGATTACAGCAGTGCAGTGTTCTGAATGGTTTCAATCCTTCCTCTGATTTCCAAACTTTCCAAACCCTTTTCCAATCCTTTTGGGAACGTTCTAAGTGCACCAACCACAATTGGTATCACTTTCACTTTCATATTCCATAACTTTTTCAGTTCTCTGGCAAGGTCCAGATATTTGTCCATCTTTTCATTTTCCTTTAGCTTCACCCTGTGATCTGCTGGAACTGCCAAATCCACCAGTTGACAAGTTTTTCTTTTTTGTTTATCAACACTAGGTCTGTTCTTCTTGCTGGGATAAGGTGATTCGTTTTTATTTCAAAGTCCCAGAGAATTTTATGCGTTTCTTTCTCAAGAACAGTTTATGGTTTATTCATATACCATTTTGTTGTATGGTCAAAATTATTTTTTTGCATAATTTCCAGTGGATCACCTTCCCAACCCAGTCATGTCTGTTATTATTATTATTATTATTATTATTATTGTACTCACCCGAGTTTTTGACACTGAGAGTTTATCGTTGAATTCTAAGGGTCAGAGTGATTTCTCAGCTCTTCAGAACTAAGTACTTTTTATTATTTGACTACATAGATCTTACAACAATCTTGATCCCCACCAGCATTCCAACCACCACCGGACCCCCTAGCCCCCAATCACTCCCATCTGTACTCCATTCCAATTCATCATATGTACATATATAAATATATGTAACACACACACACACACGGATTCTTCTCATGACAACTCCACCACCCCCGCCATCAATAATTGTGTTTTGAGTCAAGATTATTTCAATATGGCAGCCGATAGACGATTCGATTACCATCGTTTTGCATCCCTCTCCTCCTGATATTTAATTAAAACCCACTGTCAAAGTCTGTTTACAAATGTTTCCTTAAATTTGATGAGTACACCTGTAAAAAGGGCCTGTTTAGCTCAGTCAGTAGAGCATCCGATTATTCGAACTATTGGTCTCATCTTTATTGTTATCTACACAACGTTTCGGTCGATGTGCCGTTCGGCTTTCTTCATGTGTTTCTTGTCGAACCCGGGAACTTTCTTGTACTTGGGAACCTTCTTATCGAACTTCGAACCGAACCCTTTATTCAATCTACTGGGGTAGACTGTTCACATTAAAAAATTTAAAAGTCTAGATTAGATTAGACAAAACACGTAGTATGAGTTAGGGTAAAAAAAAATCATACGTAAGTATAATGGGTAAATATTGTAGGTAAATAGAATAATAGGTTTATAAGTTCTAGAAATTCATTTTGAATTGTTCAGTTTGACACATGGCGCAATGGATATAAGGGTTGAGCCTGTTCAATACTTAATTGGGTGACTACTTAGGTAACGGCAGATACTGTCAGCAACCCTAGTCCTTTATTTATAAGAATAAAAAAACACATTGCTTTTGAAAAGGATTTCTTCTGACGAGACTAAGTTATCAAATATTTTATTTGGAATTTCTAAGTGACAATCATCTCTAGTGGGCAGGTTCAATCCTGGCCAAAGGCAATAATAAATATAAATACTCAACACGACTTAGCAATTGTACTTGCATTTGTCTATCGTTTCGTGTTTTTTTTTTTCACCTTCACCCTGTGATCTGCTGAAACTTTAAAATCTACCAGTTGATAAGTTCTCTTTTCTTTTTTTGTCAATCAATTCTAGATCTGGTTTCTGGCTGGGATAAGGTGATTCGTCTTTCTCTCAAAGTCACAGAGAAATTTATGTATCATTCTCAATAACAGATTCTGGTTTATGCATAAACCATTTTGTTTATAGTTAAAACAATTTTTGGCACAATTCCTTATCGGTCACTTTCTAACCCAGTCATGCCTAACTTTGTCTTCTCGTTGTGTTAGTTTGTTGCAATCGCTTAATTTATGGCCTTATCTCTGTCATAGCACATTCTACATTTGAGTACATCGCTTATTATTTTATTTTATAGATGAGATATTCCTACCGAGGTATAGGAACTGGTTTACTGCTTTACCTATGTGTATGCTGACATCACGTTCAGTAGATGAGATATTCTACCGAGGTATAGGAACTGGTCGACTGCTTTAACAATATGAATGCTGATATCACTTTCAGTAGATGAGACATTGCTGACGAGTATAGGAAGTAGTCTACTGCTTTACATATGCGTATGCTGACATCACGTTCAGTAGATGAGATATTCCTACCGATGTATAGGAACTGAAGACTGCTTTAACTATGCGTATGCTGACATCACTTGCAGTAGATGAGATATTCCTACCGAGGTATAGGAACTGGTCGACTGCTTTAACTATGCGTATGCTGACACCACTTGCAGTAGATGAGATATTCCTACCGAGGTATAGGAACTGGTTTACTGCTTTAACTATGCATATGCTGACATCACGTTCAGTAGATGAGATATTGCTACCGAGGTATAGGAACTGGTCGACTGCTTTACCTGTATGTATGCTGACATCACTTTCAGTAGATGAGATATTGCTACAGAGGTATAGGAACAGGTCTACTTTTGGTGACATCACTTTCAGTATATATTGAGTAATTTTTAAGGTGAAATCATGCTCCTCTTAAAGTGTTTGTATTTAGTATTGCATTTATTGCAAATAAAGACTTTTTTGTTTCTACTTCAAATAAAGAAAAACTAAACCGATCCACCAGGTCGCTGTTTAGCTCTTTAAAAATTGGAATTCTTCTCAGACAAAACTGCTAAATAACCAGATACCATAAAACAACTCGAGTCTGCGAAAAGGTGAAATGACTATATTTTACTGAATCAAATGATGGTGTTGCATACCATGACGAGTTGAGATATACCTACGCTTGTTAAAGGCGTCATTCGCCCTAGACTTGCAATTCACCCTTGAATAACACTCGCTACACCGAATGAATCAGGAGGAATAAAAAAAATAAAATAAAACCCGAAAATAAAGTTAGCATTGAGAAACGTCTGAACAAACAGCCATTTACAATGAGAAAAAAAATCGTCGCTGACTCTAAACGGCGCATTCCGTTTCGTATTAATGAGAATTGAAGAAGGCAGACGATAAATGCTGGTGCAGTCTAACACCGTAAATAAAAATGACAGTTATTTATATACCGATACGTAACTAGTGTTACGTCGAGCGAAATAAGCGCTTTCTTACTTCACTGACGCCAGAAACAGAAATTATTTATTTAAATATAGTATCTCACTCTTTTAAGAACGTAGTGAATAAGGAGCCATTTTTAGAGACGTACTTTTAACGGCTTCTTCCAAGAGTTTACTTAAGGTATCTTAATGTTTATCGTCAAGAAAACTTCGATTGAAAGATAGGTCACGTGATCAGTAATTTATATAGCCTCGTTCTGGGGGTAGTTCTTGTTTTCTTTTAGCTTTTTTGCCAAACAGCCTCTTTTAAAGTGCCCTGCCGACTTCCCCTTTATGATATCCATCACTTTCGCCATTACTTAGGCTGGACGGGCGGTCGGAGAGCCCCTTCTGATCAATCGGCTGCTTAAGTCAAGCCAAATCTATTGGAAGCTCTGTCGGCGGGAGCTTTAAAATACACCGACTGCACCTCTGTAAGTCTCCCCCATAATGGGCCATCTGTTGGCGGTGAGTGATGATCCGTGGTGCTTAAGGACAGAATCATGGTGGATGAGCAGTCCAACACATGCAACACTCAACTTTGCACTTACTTAGGCTAGAGGGGCAGTTGGAAAGGCCCCCTCCGATCAATCGGCAGCTCAAGTCAAGTCCTATCACCAATAGGATTGTCCCAACCCTATTGCCCTTATCGCAGAACCACAGCCCTTTTTAGCATATGTGCTAGAAGGCAGTGACTGATGATCTTAGTGTCCTTGACAGGAGGTTAAAGTTCATCTAATAGTGAGGTTCCAATTCTGGAGAATTGGTGAGTGTTGAGTACCTCTTCATCACCATTATGAATTGAAGAGGTAGTATATGTTAGGGTCCCATCTATAGGTTTAAGAGAAAAATGTGTTTAAAACAAATTGAGTACTCATGAATAAAACAAAATGTCTTCGGCATAAAATAACCCAACAAGGGTTGACATGCAGTAAAATCAAACAAACCAACCAATTTTCCTTCTTTCTTTAAATCTATTGTTTCATGTCTTCCCCTTTACGTTATTTAAAAAATTTTTTTATCCCTACCTCTTCCCATTCGCTAGTTCCTCTTTTCTGTAATGTACATAGTGTGTCAGAAGGTATCAAGATTTTTTGTTCTTTGTGACACACCTTGTATTCTGAAAAAAATTAACGTTCCATTAATTGTTCATTTCTATCTTGGTAAATAGAGCTTCAATCTGGATACTTTTATGACACACATTCTATTCTGAAAAGATAACATTCAATTCATTGTTCAATTCTATCTTGGTAAATACAGCTTTAAACTTGGTACTTTTTTGACACACCTTGTAATCTGAAAAAAATACCGTTCCATTGATTGTTCATTTCTATCTTGGTAAATACAGCTTCAATCTCGATACTTTTATGACACACCTTCTATTCTGAAAATATAACGTTCTATTCATTGTTCAATTATATCGCGGTAAATACAGCTTTAAACTCGTTACTTTTATGACACACCTTGTATTCTGAAAAAAATTAACGTTCCATTCATTGTTCATTTCTATCTTGGTAAATACAGCTTCAATCTCGATACTTTTATGGCACACCTTGTATTCTGAAAAAAATTAACGTTCCATTTATTGTTCATTTCTCTCTTGGTAAATACAGCTTCAAACTCGGCACTTTTAGGGCACACCTTGTATTCTGAAAAAAATAACGTTCCATTACTTGTTCATTTCTATCTTGGTAAATACAGCTTCAAACTCAGCACTTTTATGACACACCTTGTATATCCTCTTACTTCCACTCTCCTTTTCAATACACCTTTTCTTTCTCTCTCCTTCCCTTCCTTTCTCCCTCATTCCCTTCCTTCCACCCTCCTTCCCTTCCTTCCTTTCTTCAGATTTTCATAAAATTCTACGATTTTAAATTTCTTTCTAGCTTTCCTATCAATCAAATACGATCTGTTACAAGATTCCATAAAATCATATCTGTTATTGTTTGATGTCTTCATTGAAGTGCTGAAATGCAAATTACTCGTTTAAAATAAAATAAAATAAAATAAAATAAATTTCCTAGGCGCACTTGAAGATACGAATGAAAATAAAGATAATTCTTTTGTTTTTCTTTTTCTTCTTTTCAGTATTTTCTTCATTCTTTTATCTCAGTGTTTACTTCAATAGAACTTAAATTTGAAGATCACCGTTAAGACAGGTGACAGATTTGACGCCATGATACCCAACATTCAAATAATTTGGTAGGAGAATGTTTGATTGCTTGGTTAATTGGATTAAACGGCATGTCAATCCTTGTGGGGTTATTTTATGCCGAAAACCTTTTGTTATATTCATTCGTGATGGGTATACAAACATTTATTTCAAACTCAATTTTATTTTCAAACTCAATTTTTCAAACTCATTTTGTCTATTTAATCCATAGATGGGACCCTAACAGGTACTACCATACCGAGTCAGAGTGAACCTGGGAGTAATGGTGATAAAGAGATAACCCCCATTCCCCAGTGCTCCAGAATTGAAACTTCACCATTATATAGAGTTTGACGTCATACCCAAGATAATAAACCCCTCAGCCTCCGCCTTCTAGCACATATATGATAAAATGGGTTGAGGCTTGCCATTGGGACAATAGGGTTGGGACAATCCTATAGGCACTAGGGCTTGACGTGTCTAGCCGATTGATCAGAGCAGGCCACTCCGACTGCCAGTTTAGCCTAAGTAAGGGCTGAAGTGGATTGTTGCATGCCAATGACTATTCAGCCACCAGGGTTCAATCTTTAACCATCAAGGGTCGCCACTTATGGCTAACAGGGGATGGGGCCATTTGTGGTGGGCGTCCAATCCCTCTGGAGAGGCGCAGCCCCAGACAAGAGGGCAGCAAATATTTTGTCAAAGATAATTTTTGATTTGGTATGCTTTCTTTGTTTAATGGCACATTAACCCTCGTGGGTTATTTAATGCCAAAGCCAGACTCATCTTTGTAAAAGAATACTGGTAGTACTATTTAACTGATCGCTTCCTAAAATGTATAGGTACCGCCCCCAGTACAGGTGTCCAGAAAAAACAGAACCCAAATTATTTATTTATTTTCCCATTAACCAAACCCTAAACCATAACCCTAACCACCTACCCTAACCCCTAACCCCTAACCCTAACCCCCTAGTTAAAATTAACAGTTTTATTACAAAATGTGTGGGTTCTGTTTTTTCTGCGACACCCTAATTTACTAAACAAAAGTTCATAATTACCGAAAAAGGTTTGTGGACCAGTTGTTATATAGTCATATATACCCACATCATACGTCGGGTATATAATAGAGAGCGTTCTCCAGTATATAATAGAGAGTGAGAGACAGACAGATTGATATATGTAATATATTATCTGGTCAATCGGTTTGCACCTGAAACCCGGGCTGTACGCAGAAAATGTGTGGGTGTCAAACATGAAACTAGAAACAAAAACTAGATATGGCATTGAACTGACATTTGGCACCTAAAAATGCAGGTGTACATTTGACACTGTGTAGGCACAGAAAATCTGTAGGCGTAGCCCATAATCAATGAAAACAGGCTGCGTGGGTGAGGAGTCGTGTCTACAGAAAAATTGCGTAGGTGTCACGATCAAAGAGGCGTGACTCTATGAATTGGAAAATAATAAAAAGCCCGTGGACATCTGGGTTGGGCAGACTGGGATCAGGTTCGAGATCACTTGCAGTAATAACAACCGAATCTGTGTATGTGCAATCCCTGCTGACGAGTCCCAGTCTACACACAACCGAGGAATAAAGATATAATTTTTATATTATTATAAATACAAACGTTCCGTGTTTTTGTAGGTCCAGTATATAACATAGACAGGATAGATATAATAATTGATGATAGGTGGTCTTAATTGTTTACTCTGCTTCTACTTGTTGGTTCTATCTTCGTCGGCTATTTTCTTCCGTCTAGTGGGCTTCTTTTAAGGGCTGGTCTTCTTTGTCTATTTTTCTTTGGACTGGGCTGGTCATTGTCTTTAATAGTTGATTAAGAAAACAAGACTTGGTTGTTTATTGATTTTTTTTATTTCCGCAGCTCATGATTCCTCGCGGATGAGTTATGAAACCTAAGGGAAAACCTCTTTCATAGGGTGCCGGCTTGCATCTATTAACTAAACTAAAACTTATTTTCATGGCGCCCAATCGCGCCTTAAATGGGTCAAAGGTTATTAAACGTCATAACTGTCGGTAACTTTACATGAAACCCGTTATTCTAAATTTAATGGAACCTAATTCAAAATTCTGACTACAGGTACGTTCATAATTTGTGACAGCTCATAAATTATGCAACACAGTTTGAGGAAGGTTCCCACAATTCTATTACTCGTTTAAATCGTATACATATATATATATATATATATATATATATATATATATATATATATATATATATATATATATATGTGTGTGTGTGTGTGTGTGTGTGTGTGTCTGTGTCTGTGTTTAAATTGTATATTAAGTTTTATTTTATATCTTAGTTAAGTATAATTAACGTGTATCCTTAACTATTCTAAATACTCGACATAGTTTGAAGTTACTGTGGATTTATATTTAAATAGGAGAAAAATACGGAAAAATGTTTGACAATTTCAACATACAAAAAATGCCTAGAAATGATATCGTGTTAAAAGATTTCAAGTCTAAAATGATATTTTCTTTCGTTCTTTATTCGTGTAAAGCGACACAAGTGTGAGAAAATAAAGCGAATAATAAATAAAGACTTGATCAAATAAATAAATAACAGATTTAAGATATTACGACGTTTGAACGATGATCACGTGATGTTATCTCGTCACAATCTGCGCACAACAAGTTCTAAAAATTACTTTTCTCACTGGAGGAATTTTTTAATTCAAATTTTAAGTAGATCTCACTCCATGACCGTTTGTTTGAAGTACATCATCCCACACACATCGAAATTGTTGCACAACAACCTTAATATACCCTACCTATGAACAATAATGGGTATGTCCCAATCCTCATCTACCCTACCTATGAACAATAATGGGTATGTCCAATCCTCATCTACCCTACCTATGAACAATAATGGGTATGTCCCAATCCTCATCTACCCTACCTATGAACATAATGGGTATGTCCCAATCCTCATCTACCTACCTATGAACAATAATGGGTATGTCCAATCCATACCCTCAATAATGGGTATGTCCAATCCTCATGTACCTACCTATGAACAATAATGGGTATGTCCAAATCCTCATATACCCTACCTATGAACAATAATGGGTATGTCCCAATCCTCATATACCCTACCTATGAACAATAATGGGTATGTCCCAATCCTCATATACCCTACCTATGAACAATAATGGGTATGTCCCAATCCTCATATACCATACCTATGAACAATAATGTAATGAATAATGGGTATGTCCCAATCCTCATACCTACCTATGAACAATAATGGGTATGTCCCCATATACCCTACATATGAACAATTGGGTATGTCCCAATCCTCATATACCTATATGAACATAATGGTATGTCCCAATCCTACCCTACCTATGAAACATAATGGGTATGTCCCAATCCTCATATACCCTACCTATGAACAATAATGGGTATGTCCCAATCCTCATATACCCTACCTATGAACAATAAATATGTCCCAATTCTCATATACCCTACCTATGAACGAACATGGGTATGTCCCAATCCTCATATACCCTACCTATGAACATCAATCGGTATGTCCCAATCCTTATAAATACGGGAGTGTTATGCTGACTGGGTAGTATTATACCACTAGCAGTGTTTTACCATCCATTTCCAACCTCCGTTTGGTTATTTCTTCTTTAGAAACATTTGTTAGGTTACAACAGCCGTCTCTTTACTTAGATTGTATATTTATCTTAACATACGTATACCCGTGGTTGTATATATCTTAATCTTGTAGTGTACTTATCTTTACTGTAGTTTCTTCTAATCTTGGTCTGTATTTCTTCTTACAATTCTGAGTAGCTCTTCTAACTTGGGTTTGTATCTATCTTACCTGTAATAATAGAAATGGATAGGATCGTGGTGGCTGAGTTGTCCGTGACTAAGTGGTCATGTGATATGTAATATTCTACATTGGTCCTTACTCGGACTAGAAGAGCGATTGGAGGGGTCTGATATTATCAGTTGGCTGCACCTGTCAAGCCGCAGCGCCAATATGATTGTCCTCACTGTATTTTTCAAATTGATTTTTTATTCGTTTCAATATTTGCGAGCGGCTTACGGTAGAATCGCAGTGGTGGGAGAGCCGCTGTTAGCGGCTTAAAGTAGGCAAAGAGTTTTAAAAAAACAAAACAAGTATCTATCTTTATAGCTCATTTACTGAATTCATTTAAGTCTAGCCAGCAAATAAAGAAAGGGTCAACAATAATTGCCAGCGGTTTACGGTAGGATCGGTGTGGTGGAAGAACCACCGTGAGCGACTTAAAGTAGACAAAGAGTAAACAAAAAAATGTTCTATCTTCATTTAACTCTAGCCACACACTCTGCAGTCGTTGATCCTAAAAGTATCAATACTTGACAGCGGCTTACGATGGGATCGCTGTAGTGGAAGAGTCGCTGTTAGCTGTTTAAAGTAGGCAAAGAGTTAATAATTTAGAAGAAATTAAATGGATACGCTATTAATCTGTTGGATGAGTTTGACGATTTCAACGAACACAAAAAAAAAGCCATGAAATTATAGAGTGTTAAAAGATTTCAACTCTAAAATGAAATTTTCTTTCGTTCTTTATTCGTTTAAAGTGTGAGAAAATAAAGCGACTAATAAATAAATAAATAAATAAGAGATTTAAGATATTACGACGTTTGAACGATGATCACGTGATGTTATCTCGTCATAATCTGCGCACAACAAGTTCTAAAAATTACTTTCCTGTCACTTCTTCCGGTTCCTTCTTTCCTTTTCTTTCTTTCCTTCCTGTCTATCTACCTTCTGTTCTTCCCCTCCCTCCCTCTTCTTTCTTTCTTTCTTTTCTTTTTCTTTCTCTCTTTCGTCGTTATTATCGATCGAGCACAAGGAACAGAGGAAACACTTGTGAATGTGATCATGGAAATGTAAAACCAAAACATATATGACCTAGTAAGGTAGCGGGGATTTTACAAGGATGTTGATTGGTTAGTCAGTTAGATTTTACGGCATGTCAACCATTGTTGGGTTATGTGCTGAAGATGTTTTGTTTTATTCAGTTTTGAAGGCTATTCAACATTTTTTTACAAACATATTTTTTAATAATTAACACAGATAAACACCTGTACCCCAGCTATGGTTAGTGGAATGAGATTCCCGTGGACTGAATAAAGGGTTAGGTTCAAAGTTCCGTGATGGCTCCCGATTACGACAAGAAGGTTCCAGAGTCCGAAAAGAAGGCTGTCGAGTCCGAGAAAGTTCCCAAGTCCGACAAGAAATACCTGAAGAATGCCGGAGGGCACATCGGTCAAAATGTTGTACAGATAACAATACCCTTTTTACCCCATTGATTAAGCTATAAGACGATCTTTGATACTATTTCCTCAAACAATGGAGCAAGTAAAAGATCTCATTTTTGGTATCAGTATTCAGTATACTAACACACAACTTTCGCATAGATGGACAATTTGATATTTTTAAAAAGTGAAAAATCGACCTACCCTATTCTACAGCCCCAGCCGACTGGGAACCTGATTTATGCATGATGATGTACATGATGACTGAAGTAGCGGAATAGAGTGGAGTACTGGTAACGTCGGTGGGTAGCTGTAGGTTGTTCGATCTGTATTCAGTCGGGGGGTATTATTGATTATTTGTCAATCATCGATGCACTTTGATGTTCAATGTTGCCACTTCACATTAAGTAAGCGCTGTGGTTGGTTTCTGTCTATTTCTGCCAATAGATAGAAACCTTATAAAGTTTGTCCACAATAGAAATAAGAAACTAATCCCGACCTCTGACATATCCATCAAGGATTCTATTCTATTCAATCGAGTCTGTTCGGCGTTCATGTCTGCTTACAGACTATTGTTCTGCATTCGCTTAATTTGATGGCTTAAGTGCCCCTTAAGCCTCCTGATAACAATACTACGACCAACTGGCAGATGTTTGCATCCGGGGATTTATGTCATACTAGAAGCGGCTACCCAGCGTTGCCTGGGTAGATGAGTGGAAAAACCTTGGTGTATTGTTTTGTTTAGTTTTGAGATTTATAAATGCTGTATATTTTAATGGAATTCACTGCTATTGCTATGTACATTTTAATTTTCAATTTTTAAATATCTTTGAATATAAATCGAACATTCCTAATTTTTGCACAAAAAGCAAGTACCAGTGATATCTATACGAGGTATGTAAGAAAGTTTCAGAACTAGTGTCACAAAAAATATTTCAAATCCAAACTACAAACTACAAGTTATCCACTTCAAAGTAATCCCTGGAGTCTAATACACTTTTCCATCCTTCTCTGCCACGATTACATGCACTCCTGGATGGATTCTTCCGGGATTCTCCGTAGCTCTATAGTCACGGTATTTTTTATGTGCACATCCCCAAAACGGGTTCCCTTGATGACCCCCTTGAGCGTAGGGAAGAGGAAAATATCACATGGAGCCAGGTCGAGCGAGTAGGGAGGTTGCTCCAGCACAGATATGATCTTCTGGCTAGGAACTCTCGGATACTCAAGTCAATGTGGACAGGTAGGTTGTCATGGTAAAACACCCAAGAATTGTCTTGCCATATCTCTCGCCTCTTCTCGCGCACTGAACGAAGCAAACGCCACAGCATCTCTTTGTAGACATACTGGTTGATTGTCTGAATAGGAAAACTAGTAGTTTGTAGTTTGGATTTGAAATAGATCTTTTTTGGCGCCATTCTTGGGACTTTTTTAACATACGTCGTTTATTTACTTTGTCATTTCATTTTCGTTGTTTCCGGACATACATACATAAATACCAACTGCTGTTTATATATGTAAAGATAGATTTGCGCCATTTTTATAATTTCCCGAATCTTCCTATTGTTTGTTAATCAACTCGTAATGGTGACTGCTTGTTTATATTGACCAACCTGTCTAGGGTTATTTTGTGCCTATAAGTTAAGGAATCGTATTTATTGTATGTTTATATTTACATTTTTGTGTAGTTGTTAAGTAAGATTTTTTGCACACCGTCCTATCGAATACAAATAACTTTTAAACAGATCTATTTGACCCATAGACAGGACTCTAACAGGTGTTGTATATTGATTTAACACCTGTACCCCAGCTATGGTTAGCGGAATGAGAATAGGATACTCCCGTGGAGTGAATAAAGGGTTAGGTTCAAAGTTCTGGGATGGCTCCTGATTAACAATAAGGTTCCCGAGTTAGAAAAGAAGGTTCCCGAGTCGAAAAGAAGGTTCCTGAGTCCGACAAGAAATACATGAAGCAGGTCGGAAGGCACATAGGCCGAAACGTTGTACAGATAACAATGAAGATGAGGACAATAGTCCGAAAATACCAAATAATACTAAAATTTGTGTTAATGTGTAAATATTCAGATTAGACACATCCATTGATTTTAATGGCATCTCAACTTATCTACAGAGATGGGAAACGGCTTAATTGTATATTCATATTTACATTTGAGGGTGGGTAGGGAGGGACAGTGCTGGGGATGTTGCGTGGGGGTGGCGATCTGGAGCAGCTAGAACGGAACAGCTCGATGAGGAGATAGAGAGCGTGAGTGGAATTGATAACGCTAATCTATTTCAATCGAATAGAATAGCGGCATCAAATGATGGATAATTTTTATTATCAACTATCATGGAATTTCTGAGTTCAGCTAGTATATATATGATTTACAAATATATTTCATGAAAACAAATTTGTTTCACGCCCTTGTGATTATAAATTCAGATTTTTAGTTTGTTTTATTTTGAATTTTTGTTTATGTTATTCATTGATTCGACTTTTTATTTGAATTTGTATTTCACGCTTCCGTTAGTTGTCTTCAACACACACACACACACTCTCTCTCTCTCTCTCTCTCTCTCTCTCTCTCTCTCTCTCTCTCTCTCTCTCTCTCTCTCTTCTCTCTCTCTCTCTGTTCTTTCTCTGTCTAGGTTTCTATATAGTCTCTCTACCTCTCTCTGTCTGCCTCTCTATCTCTATCTCTCTCTTTCTCTATCTATCTATCTATCTATCTTTCTTTCTGCTTCTCGGTCTACGTCTCTATCTTCTCTGTCTGCCCCCCCTCTCTCTCTCTCTCTGTCTTTCTGCTTCTCTGTCTACGTTTCTATACTCCCACTCTCTGTCTGTCTGTCTGTCTGTCTGTCTGTCTCTCTCTCTCACTGTGTCTATCTGCTTTTCTGCCACATTTATTTATCTCACTTTCTCTCTCTTCCCATTTCCTCCCTTCAATCTCTTTCACCTTGTTTCTCATTCCTCTCCCCCCTCTCCCTCTCCCTCTCTCTCTCTCTCTCTCTCTCTCTCTCTCTCTATATATATATAATATATATATATATATATATATTATATATATATCTTTTGGATTTTTTTGTATTCTTTTTATTTTCAAATAGAATTTATTTGAAATTCTATTCACGTAATCGTTAATATGTTAATCAGTGTTTGGTTCATTTTAATTTTTTCAGCTTGGGTGGAATTTATTTTATGTTTAAACTTACGACAATTTGCAAGGTTATGAAAATAATTGGTTGGTTGGCTGGTTGGTTGGTTGGTTGGTTGGTTGTTGAATTTACTGCGAATCAGCTGGTGTTATTTCATGCCGAAGTCAGTTTAAAAAGTATGATCTCTTATTATATAAGATACTGGCATTTTTGTCGACTGCTACGAATTTTAAAAGCGAATTAAAAATAATTAAATTATTTACGGTCAAACTTTGTCTAAATCGATAAGTAGTAACATAATAACCATCATTAAAAAAGAAAAAATATCATTATATATGCAGTTTATTTTTGATAGATTTAAAACGATTTGTTTATTCAATTTCGTCGTGATCCGCCATTCTATCTATTTTTCAATGGTTTTACGCGTTTCTTTACAATTTTTATGTAACATTCGCGATTGCAAAAAAATTTACCAAAAATCAGGTAATTATCCGATTTTAATGAAATTTTCAGTATTGATTTATCAATTAATGAATTTTATAATGCATTCGTTATTTTATTTCAAAACTTTAATTTAGTATTTTTTGCTATGAAAAATTAATATATAAAATTCATTTAAAATAAAAATATTCGGATTTTAACTTTAACGTTATATTTTTAGATTCTAGAAATAAATATCTATTTAATGCAAACCTTATTTTCTGAAGAAAAACTCTATTGAAAATGTAGCCCCCCCCCCCACCTTTTTTAAGCAGAAGAAATATCAAGATAATAGCCAATTAAATAATTATTGAAATGAATAAAAAAGAAATCTCCAAAAAATGAATTATTTATTTTTTTTACGTTTTATTTTTCAATTTTCGGTACTTATTTTCTCATAGAAAAGCCAGCTTTTTATCTCTTTATTTATACTGTAATTAGTACAGTATAAGACCAATTCGAAAAAATGTTACGCCCCTAACATAAGGGGGCGGGGCAAAATTAAGTGACCTGAAAAAAATGAGAAAGTTTTGAAATAAAATAGATAATTCATTCTAAAGATCGTTCATTCGATAAATAAACACTGAAAATTTCATTAAAATCCGATAATTCCCTGATTTTTGGTAAATTATTTTCTGTAGGAAGTCATTTGGTCAAAAACGCATTCTAGGCTCAATTTACCAGTCCCTATATTATATACATGGTGTGTCAAAAACGTATCGAGATTGAAGCTGTATTTACCAAATAGGTAAATAATGGACCATTCCGTTTTTATTATAAAAAGAAAGGGAAGAAAAAGGACATGCTATACCGAAAAAGTATAATAAGAAAGAAAGAAAGAAAGAAAGAGATTAGAGAAAAGATAGAAAAAGCGCGTGGAACTATTATAGTATAAACTATTTAAGGCCAGTGCATCTATTAGAGTGCTGGAGGGGTGCTAGCTATTCTACAACAGCGTGTATCAGGAGCAACGATTAAACTTTTTTTGTCGCAATTGAAATAGTCAATAAAATTATGTTCACGTTCCTCAAGTTCTCTTCCTTCTTTTTTGCCTTCTTTCTTTTTTTTTCAATGTTTTTTTTCATTCATTTATCATTCTTTCTTTCTTTCTCTTCTTTTCCCTTTTCTACTTTGTCGCTTTCATTCTCTTTCTTTCTTTCTTTCTTTCTTTTCACCTCCTTTTCATCGATTATCTAATAACTCCTTTCTTCTTTTCAATCGTCTCTTTCTCGCTTTCTTTCTTTCTTTCTTTCTTTCTTTCTTTCTTTTCTACTTTCATTCTTTCTTTCTTCTTTCTTTCTTTTCTCACTTTCATTCTTTCTCTTTCTTTCTTCTTTCGTTTCTGCTTCTGCCTCACTTTCATTCTTTCTTTCTTTCATCCTCTTTTCTCGCTTTCTTCTTTCTTTTCTTTCTTTCTTTCTTCTTTTTTTCTTTCTTTCTTTTCTCGCTTTCTTTCTTGCTTCCGCTTTCGTTCTTTCCTTTTGTCTTTTCTTTCCTTCTTTCCTTTTTCTTCCCTTTTTTTCCATTTTGTAGCTTTCATGTATTCTTTCTTGTCTTTCTTTCTTTTCACCCCTCGATCGATTAATTCTAATGAACTCCTTTCTTTTTTTCAATCGTCTCTTTCTCACTTTCATTCATTATTCATCTTTCTTTCTTTCCTCACATTTCATTCTTTCTTCTTTCATTTCTTTACTATTCGTTCTCTTTCTTTCTTTCTTCGTTTCTTTCTTTCTTCCTTTTTTTTCCGTTCTCTCTCTCTTCTCCTTTTCTCGCTGTTCGTTCTATTCTTTCTGTCCTCTTCTGTTTTTCTTCTCCCCTTTTTTTCCATTTTGCTTCACTTCTTTTCGTTCTTTCTCTTTCTTTCTTTCTTTCTTTTCTTTCTTTCACCCCCTTCGCATTCGATTATCAAATAACTCGAAGAAGAGAAAAGTGAGAGAAGAAGAAATAAAAAAAAAAACCCGCAATTTTTTCGTTTCCCATGCGGCGGACATCACAGTTTATTATGAAGACAAACTGTCGTTTTGAGTGAAATGCAATCGAAAAATGAAATTTTAACGACGTGCTTGTCAGCACCAATATGGTTTCGTCTAAATAACGATCCTATTTGCTCGCAACATTGCAAGATTCTGGCCAGACGGAAAAACAAGTATGGCATGAGGCCAATTCTAATAACTGTCGCCGTTACCCACTGTGATACAAAATCCTCGATGGGATTCCCTTTTGAATAGTCAGTCCCACTACCCTACGAACATCTTCGACTGGTATTTGTTGCTTTAAATCAAGTGGATGAAGCCAAAATAATATGCCCACTGAGAAGGATCTCTCTCTCTCTCTCTCTCTCTCTCCTCTCTCTCCTCTTCCCCTTTCTACCTACTCTTTTTTGCTCTCACTGTCTATCTCTCTCTCTTTTTTCCCTCAATGTCTTTGCTTCTCTTTCTGTCTATCTCCTCTCCTCTCTCTCTCTCTCTCTTTCTCTCTCTCTCTCTCTCTCTCTCCTATCTATCTATCTATCTATCTATCTATTTCTCTCTATTTCTCTCTCTCTCTTTCTCTCTATCTCTGGCTCTATTTCGCTCTCTCCCTATCAACCTGTCTATCTCTTTATCTCTCACTAATTACCTATCTTTCTATATCTATCTAGCCATCTCTCTCTCTCTCTTTTCTCTCATTGTCTTTCATTTCTCTTTCTGTCTATCTCTCTCTCCTCTCTCTCCTATATAATATATATATATATATATATATATATTCTCTCGCCCTCTTTCTCTCTCTCTTTCTTACTCTCTTTCCTTCTCTCTCTCACTCTTTATATATATGTATATATATATATACCTCTCCCCTTCTTTCTAGCAACCTTGTGAGAGATCTCTACATGTCACTTCCTTATTTGCATCCATTTCCATGGATCTCCCTAAAGTACAAAACCAATTCATTATCAGACGAAAATAGGATTGGCACAAGGCCATATTGGAACGGGTATCAAATTTCTACCTATTCAAAATTTCCTCCTGTTGACTGGCAGCCCTGGGGCCTTAGAATACACCGACTGCTCCACTGCAGATAGGTAAGACTTCCCTCCCAATTGGGATACCTGTTGGTCGTTATTGGCAACCCATAATGCTTAATGACATGCAACACTCCATTTTGGTCCTTACTTAAGCTAGACAGTCGATCAATAGGCTGGTTACATCAAGTCCTAGCACCTATATGATTGTCCCAACCCTATTTCCCTTATGGCAAACTCCCAATTCGTTTTATCACATATGTGCTAGAAAGCGGTGTCTGAGGATCTTCATGTCCTGTGTGTGACGTTAAACTCTATATGATGGTGAGGTTCGAGTTCTGGATGTCTGTGGAATGTGGAATGTACTCCCAGTTCCACTCTTACTCGGAGTGGTAGTACCTGGTAGATTCCAATCTATGGATTAAATAAATAAAAAATAATTAAAAAATGAGTTTTTGAAAAATGTGTTAAAATAATTGAGTTTAAAAAAAAATTGAGTACCCTTCAAGTATAAAACAAAAGATCTTCGGCATAAAATAACCCAAAAGTGGTTGACATGCTGTAAAATCCGACCAACTATCCTGTTGACTGGAGCTGTAGAATAGGCCGACTGCACCTCTGCAGGAGCCACTTGTTGATCGTGGGTGGCGATCTATAATACCTGAAGAGAGGATTGTTGTGCGTAACCGGTCAGAGAACCGGGTACTAAGTGGTCTCGTTAGATGCAACGCTTCCCTTCGGGTGGTATGAGAGGCCTCATCAGGTTGTGTCAAGCCGTATCACCTATATGGCTGTTCTTTAATCATCTGTCTACTTTAAACCGCTCACAGTGGCTCTCTCTATGTAAACACTACTGTCATCTTTTCTTTCGTCTGTGAATCAACCCTAAGACTAGATCGTGAACTTTGAAATATCCCATCATACAGAAATCGTGGTACAGCCGTGAGGGAAATTTGGTAGGCAAGGGGTTAGATTGCTAGTGTATCAAAAGTCCGAAGCTTCCCTCGGGAGAAATAAAAAAAATCTACCAAAAATTATAAATCAGTAATGATATACACTAGATATATATATACATTAAAGTTAAATAA
>CM042157.1:99533749-99581249 GCA_023376005.1 Doryteuthis pealeii | reverse complement strand
TTTTTAATTGGTGTGTCTGTGTTTTTAATGGGTTGTTGTGTTTTACACCATATCAACGCTTTTTGGGTCATTTAATGTCGAATCGAATCATTTTTAGATATTCAGTTTATTACAGTACCTGTTGGTACTGTATGTTTTTAAATTGGGATATTTCTGTTGTTGCTGGTTGATTTTTTAAAATCAGGGTCTATTTTTTAAAAACTTTGGTGTTTTTTTTGTTTTTTAATCAGGTTTTTTTAATCAGTACTTATAGATTAAGCTGGTTTTTATTATAAGGGTGTTTTGTTTTAGATCAGGTTGTAGTTTTAATGAATACGGTATTTTTTCTATCTTTTGTTTGTGTTTTCATGGAGGGAGCGCATTCGGATACACAAACTGCACCTCTCCACTCTGACCCAGAGTAGTAGTGCCTGTTAGGGTTACATCTATGAGTTAAATAGAACAAGGTGAGTTCTGAAAAATGTGTTTAAAAAGATTTAGTTTAAAACAAATTGAGTCCCCATGAAGAATGAAGGGAACAAAATGTTTTCGGCATGAAATAACCCAATCGGTTGGCATGACGTAAAAAACAACCAACTATCTTATAGGGTAGGTTGATTTTTCACTTTTTTAAAATATCAAAACTCCACTAAAAATCCTCGTATTCTCAAAATTTAGCCTTTAGAGAACGAGGATTTTTAGCACATTTTAGTAGACAATCTTTGATGCTATTTCCTCAAACAATGTAGCAAGTAAAATATCTCATTTTTGGTACCAGTATTTAGTATACTAACACACAAATTTCACATAGTTTGGCAATTTGATATTTTTTTTAAGTGAAAAAATCGACCTACCTTACTACCTAATCAAAACCATAATTTTTTTTGTTGTATAGATTTTTACGAAAAATGAAAACAACATTTTGAAGACAAATATCACGAGTCTGTGGGAGTGCGGGAGTGTTGACCCGGGAAATCGGTACTTTCCCACGGCACTAGTCATGACAAGGTGTTTCCGTCCGGTCAAATTGCGATGAGACCTTCCTTCCGCGGGGTCTGCAATCTCACTCGACGATTCGGTTATCGATTTCCGCGCGGGACTCTCAGTCAGGATATCAGCTGGCAGCGAACGTAAGTGGCTGTAACGCTACGGTTAGTCCACTTCACCAAAGTCAACTTCCCCCCCCCCAGCCTCACCCTCACCGTCACCCCACCCCCACCCACGTTACGTTGTGGAGTAAATGATCCCTTGTAGTTTGAACCGAAACCTCAATGGTTGACTGGTTTGCACAGGAATATCACCGATAGCACATTAAAGATTGTGAATCGGACTGTACCATTGACAAAATGATTGTTCACTGTTGTTGTATCCCAAGCACAGGAACTTTCGACCTTCGTTAGACATTTTTTCTTTTGTCATATATATATATATATATATGGAGAAAAGTAGACAAACACGGGATGTTGTGGAAACTTGATGTTTATTGTCGACGGTGCAACGTTTCGGTCTCTTATTAGACCATCTTCAGGACTTGAATATAGTTCTTACTCCAATGATGGAAATTCTCAAAATGCTGAAAACGGAGGGTCGTCAGTAGGGGAAGTGTAGTTGGGGTGGTTAGTGGATTCTTCTTCTCTCTGGAATGGGGAGTGCCGAAATGGTCAATGGTGGTACCACAGGTGTTAGATTGTGGGGATTGGTTAGCTAAATATGTGTATGTGTGTGTGTGTGTGTGTCTGTTTAATTGTTTTTGTTTATGTGTGATTGGGAACTGGATTTGTCGTTAAGTTATATGTGTGTTGTTGGTATGTTGGTGTGATTTTTTTTTGATTTATTATTTATTTTATTTTATTTTATTTTATTTATTTATTTTTGTTTTTGTGAGGGTTTGTAAGGGTAAGATTTGTTAAAATTGTAAGTGAGCATATGTGTATTATCATATATATTATAATGTCATTCATTATTTATGAATATTTAACATTATGTCTATCTGTCTGTCGGTCTATCTAACTATCTATCTATTTAGCTTGAGTGTGTTCATGTCTATCAACCTATCTGTTTTTTTTTGTTTTGTTTTTTTGTTTTTTGTTTGTTTTTTTTCTTTATTGTGTGTCTGTTCATCTATATTTGGTCTTTCAGTCCATCTATCTATCTATCTATTTTTATTAGGTTGTTACTTATCTTTTTGTGTATCTGTCTATATATCTGAATTGAATATGTAGCTGGTATGTATGTATGAGACTCTAATTTTATTTATTTTATTTTATTATATATCTATTTGTTTATTTTTTAAATTATTTTTTTATTTTTTTTTTTTATTATTTATTTTAAAAAGATTTTTATTTATTTTTATTTTTTTATTTATTTATTATATTTATTATTTTTTATTAAATTTTAATATAGGTTTTATTTAAGTGAAGGGGGTGAGATTTGTTAAAATTGTACGAGCGTGTGTGTATAATGTTGTATCTTATTGTTATTATTGTTTTTATTATTATTATTATTATTATTATTATTATTGTTATTGTTATTAATAGTGGCGATGTTATTATTGTTGATGTTATTATGTATTATATAGCTTTGTGACATATCCATGTCTTTATCTATTTTGATTTATCTTCAATCTGTTAATTTCATATGTGTCTGTTTGTTTGCGATGATTTGTTTGTGCTGTCTGTCTGTCTATCTATCTATTCTTTTTTTTTTTTTTTTTTTTTTGTCTGTTAATATTTATCTATATCTCTATCCATCCATCTATCTATCTATCAAATCTATCTATCTGTCTATTTAGCTTGAATGTGTTCATGTCTATCAATCTGTTGTCTATATGTGTGTCTGTTCATCTATTTTTATCTTTCTGTCCATCTGTATGTCTGTTTATATTCTGTATGTCTCTATTTTATCTATGTATCTGTCTATATATCTAACTAGAGTGTGTTCATATCTATCTCTCTGCCTGTCTATAGTCTGTTATTAGTCTGTCTATCCATAGTCTGTTAGTATCTACCTATCTATCTGTGCATATATCTGTATTTAGTCTGTTAGTATCTGTCTGTCTGTCAGTTCATCTATCTACCTTTAATCTGTTGGTGTCTATCTATCTATCGATCTATGTTTTTTTTATTTAAATCTTTTTATGTGTATGCATATTTTGAAGGTTGTAAAGTTTGTGTGTGTGAGTGTATGTGTAAGTGTGTGTTTATTAAGATTGTTATTGTTTGTGTTTGTTTTGTGATGTTGTTGTTGTTATTGGCTTTATGCTAAGTGTTGTCTTGTTGTCTGTTTGGTTGTAACTATCCATGATGGTTTTACCTAGTGTGAGGATATATTGAAGAAGCCGGATCTGGAATTGATGTTGGAATGTTGCTAATGGCACTGGCTTCGAATATTTGTCGTAATCTTTTGTTGTGGATGTATGCGATCATGGATGCATTGTTGAAATTAAACCTATGTTGTGTTTTTAAATGTTTGTTGGAATAAACAGTTGTTGCTGTCACCTAATTTTATATTGCGTTTGTGCTCATATAAGCGTTTTTTTAAATTTCTGGAGTCTCGCCTATGTATTTCCTATGGCAGTCTGCACAAGAATCATGTATACACCGGCTTCTGATTTTACTTGTTGTCGGGAGTTTTTTTATTATGTTGTGTATGGTTTTGGATGCTAAACTGACTGTCTTTATGCCTAGGTTGTTAAGATTTTTGGTGATGTTGCTGTTGTGTGGTTATTTGGTAGAATTATGTATCTGTGTGGGGAGTTGGACTGGGTGGGGTTCTGGAAATGGTTTCTGGTGTGGATTTTGAGGGCTTTGCCTTGGCGTGTTGTATGAAGGATGTGGGATAATGGAGGTTTTGGAAGGCGTTCATTATGTGGGTGAATTCATCATCTAGGTGTTTGGTGTGTGCAGATGCGGAGGGCTCTAAGGTGAAAACCTATTATAATTCCTCTTTTTGGTGTGGGGTCATGGTGAGAGTAGTAATGTATGTGGTCGTTTTGGCAGTGGGTTTGTGGTGGACTTTGAATTCTAATGTGTTGTTGTTTTTAAAAGTAAGATGTCTAGAAAGGTAGGGAATTGTTAGATTCTAGTTCATGTTAAATTGTATGGTGGGTTCAATGTTGTTTTAGTCTGTGTGTGATTTCGGTGATGTTTATTTCGCTCGGGTATATTATTAGTGTGTCGTCAATATATCGGAATACTGGGAGTCTTTGGGGATTAGTATTTGAAAGGTCCTGCTTCTAAAAACTCTAGATATAGACATGCGAGGAGTCCGCTAAGTGGTGAACCATGGGTAAGCCAAATTTTGTTTGTAAAAGTGTTGTTGTGTTGAAAATAGCAGTATGTGCATAGTCTACATATTTTTATTATTTTTTGGATGGTGAGGGACATGCTAGTTGGTGTTATTGTGGAGAGATGTTTCTCTAGTCTGTTTAGGCATTTGTCTACTGGTTATTTATAGAGTGATTTTATATCTAGGCTAGCTAAGGATTTATTCTCCATGTTGGTGTGTGTATAATTTTTCTAGAAGTTCACCTGAGTTTCTTATGTGGCGTCACTAATTGTGCCTAGCAGAGGGATAGCATTTTTGCCAAATCGTGTGGGTGACGGAGCCTATTCCGGAGATGATGGGTCTAAGAGGTATGTCGGGTTTTGTGTGTTTTAGAAGTCGTAGATTTGGGGATGGTGGGGTGGTTTGATTAAGGAGGACCATGTTTGTCTTCTTTAGCAATTAGTTTTTGTATGTTTTGTTAAAAAGTTTCAATGTTTTTTGTGATGTGTTTGTCTACTTTTCTCCACATACTGTCGGATTAACTCCTCACATTTCTACCATATATATAATATATATATATATATATATATATATATATACATAAGGAAAATGTTCAACGAAGGTCGAAATTCCATTCACTCGGGATACAACAATAGTGCTCAATCATTTTGCCAATGGTACAATCCAAATCACACACACGCATATATATATATATATATATATATATATATATATATATATATAATATATATACATATATATATATTTTATTTTTTATTTTTTATTTATCATTATTATTATTATTATTATTATTATTATGGAGATTGTGTATTTGTCTGTAACCAAATCTATATTACTACTCAAGTCACAATTCTTTTATTTATTAACGTCACATTCTCCATGATTTAATTTTTGTTTAAACCGCAATTATTAATAAAAAAATGTTTATCAATATTGTTGGCCATATCTACATATTATTATTGTTGCAATTGTATTTATATATACAACAGAATGAATAATGTGCATTAAAATAGGTGTGGCGCTCCACCACATCAAAAATAATTTTCCTGGTCTAGCGCTATCAAAAATGGGGTAGGCTCCTTCGCTGTCCGTGTGATACCGACAATACGCGACTCTGCAAATTTATATATATATATATATATATATATATATAGCTATTTTTAGCGATTTGTCATTCAAACAAATTTGGTTAAAAATACTGGTATCCTTATTGTTTAGGAGGGTTTTGTTTTTTCCTTCCATTTTTCTAACGATTTTTAAAAATGTTTTTATCACATTAGCGACAAAAATAAAACAATAATTTAGACAAATAATAACAAATAATAATTTACTTAAAACAGTCTTGATAATGGTTCAGAAAAGGACTGAAAGTACTTGGTTTGCAAATGAAAACTCTTTCGGACAATTCATTAATCACTTTCATGATGATAAGATAAAAAAAAATATTCGTACTTGTAAGGGTCCCATCTATGGATTGAATAGAAAAAATGGGTTTGGTTTGGTTTGGTTTGTTTTACGGCATACCAACCACAGTGGATCATAAATGCCGACAAAGTTTTGAAATAAATTCATTTTTAATGAAATAAATTCATTTTTAATTTTTTATAAACACATTTTTCTATCTAACCCATAGATGGAACCCTAATAGGTACTACCACTCCGGGTCAGAGTTGACCAGGGATCAATGGTGATGAAGAGTTGCTCCACATTCACCAAAGCTCCAGAACTGGAACCTCACCATCAGATAGAGTTTAACGTCATCAGGACATGGACGCTCAGCCACCGCCTTCTAGCACCCATGTGATAAAAAGGGTTGGGGCGTGTCATAAGGACAATAGGTCGGGACAATCATATATGTGCTAGGGCTTGATTTGACCAGCTGATTGATCGGAGGGGGCCTCTCCGATCGCCCGTCAAGCCTAAGTAAGGGCCAAAGTGGAGTGATGTATGTCATTGGCATAGAAAAACGACTTTTTAAAACGTGTTTAAAAACAAACTGAGTAGCCATCAATAATGAATAAAACAAAATGTCTTCAACATAAAATAGCCCAACACGCGTTGATATGCCGTAAAATCCAACCAACCAACCAACTTATGAAATTGTGGAGAACTAAGAAGCAAATAAGTATCATCATCATCATCATCATGATAATCGTCATCGTCATCATCATCAGGACGCGCCGACGGCAAAGATACCATAATTCTCTCTCACCACCAGTCCCTATCAACCATTGCCCGTGGCAGGTCTTCCACACAGCATTCAGAATCCGTGCAGAGATGATTGATGTAGGTTTTTTTCTACAAAACGGATATTGTTAGTTATTATTTACCACCCAATTCTACAGTTTTCAACGATATATTTTCCTGAAAGATATATTCAAGAGAAGGTAAGTGTTGGAAAGCCTGTTCTAATATCATTGAATTAATACCAACTTTCTTACTTATATGTTTGCCTATTGAAAAGATTGGTCAAGAAATGTAGTCAAACGTTTCATTGTATTCCCCGGCCAATCCCAATACGGAGAGATCGTAACAGCCCATGAACATCAAATCCCCCCCCGCCTGCAAATCAACAGCCTCTTCCTCCCGGCATCACCATTTCGCAACCACATCCCAATGACATACAAACCCGAGTGCAAAATGATTTGGCGTCACTCGTCTCGGATGGCATCTTTAGGCCCGGCCGACTGCATTCGCCAAAACTCCGCGGATTAATTCCCCGGGAAATTACGGATGGCCTGAGGGGCCTAAATGCGAGGAAATTGTTTCTCTTACGCTCTTTCATTGATGGATGCCGTCGTCGCCGCTGTTGTTGTTGTTGTTGTGTTTGCCGGTGCGCCAGACAGGTCGCAATATTGGGTGCAATCATCCCGTTTTTTTAATCACATGCTCTGTTCAATACTCTTCTCTTATGACTTGGCCATTGGCTTTGAGTAAGTAGAGATGACTGACTGCTCAAAATCATTACAAGAGATCCCAACTATCAAATAGCCACTTACTGCCCGGACGACATTACTATTATATCGAAGGACACCTAATCATCACACGCTAAGATTTCTCTGTCTGTCTCTCACTCTCTCTCTCTCTCTCTCTCTCTCTCTCTCTCTCTCTCTCTTTCCCACACACTCATACACAAACATACACTGACGCACACGTATATGTACATTCAAAGGCATACACAACATTGTCAGGGGGTTAATCACCAACTTTCTTGTTCTTATAACTTTTCTTATAGCATCTTTAACCCTCCTGACCCAGATTGCATCATCATCTTTTGATTATTCCTCGTCGCCTTTTATCTAGTTCTCATTTATTCAGAACGCAGAGTTTATATATACATATATATAGTTTATATATCATCATCATCATCATCATGTCGCGCTATTAGCACGGATATCCATGACAATCTCTCGCCAACCTTTCCTATCATTCATTTTCCCAGGGAGGTCCTCTGCGCAGCAACCTGCATCCTAGAGAAGGCAGCAAATAATATTGGCCTTCATGTAAACTCCGATAAAACAGAGTACATATGTTTCAAAAGGAAAGGAGACATAACCACACTCAACGGTAAGCCCCTTAAACCAGTAGAACAATTCACATACCTAGGTGGTAATATCCTGTCCACAGAAAGCGATGTAAATACACGAATAGGAAAAGCGTGGTCGGCCACAAACAAATTATCAGTAATATGGAAATCTGATCTCACTGACAAGCTAAAGCGACAATTCTTCCAGGCGGTGGTTGTATCAGTGTTGCTGTACAGATGCACCACATGGACCCTAACGAGGCGCCTTGAGAATAAGCTGGATGGGAGCTGCACAAGAATGCTGCGTGCAGTCCTGAATAAATCGTGGAAGCAGCACCCCACGACGAAACAGCTATATGGCCACCTGCCCCCCATCTCACAAACCATTCGAGTGAGACGGACAAGACATGCCGGGCACTGCTGGAGAAGCAAGGATGAGCTCATAAGTGACGTTCTCCTGTGGAAGCTGGTGTGGCCGCCCAGCAAACATTGACCAACTAAGCAGTTTATATATATATATATATATATATATATATATATATATATATATGTACTCTCTCGTCAATTTTCGACGCATGAGGTTCATACAATGAAAAACCCACACAGTGCTTTGTTTATAGTGGTGAAGGCTTGTGTTGGACCATCCGCACTTTTAGGCACAGTCGATAGGAAAGAATTGGTGCACGAATGCCACAAACCCAATCAACGACTGACCTCAGGAATGTTGAATTCAGAGTTTTTCCTCTCCTAGATTGGTTACCTACCCAAGGTTAAAGAGCCCAGTCTGCCCTACTATTTACCCATAGCTTGAGGGAGAATATATGGATTCATACCTTTCCCAATGGTATTAGCGCTATGTGAAATGCAAACAGCCTTGTCTGGGATTTGAACTCGGGTCGACAAGTCCATTTTCCACGATTCTAACCATTATGCCACGCGCTTCCATTTCTCTCTCTCTCTCTCTCTCTCTCTCTCTCTATATATATAATATATATATATATATATATATATATATATATATATATATATATATATATATTATCCGCTGTTTACAGTCTAGAGTTCTCTTGTGATTGTAAAAACATTCCGCGTAGGGATGTATCAATTAATTGTTCAGACTGACAGCTTCTGAGGTCGCAAGGGTAAGACGAAAATTCTGTCGGGTTTCGATCCCGGCTAGAGGTAGCTGTTAAGAAGTCGAGGCGCACTGATGAAAAGTAAACTTCGAAACACGAGTCTGTGGATGACTGATATATATATATATATATATATATATATATATATATATTAATAATATATAAACACGAGGGTATTATTATGATAGTGATTATTACAGTGACTGAAATCTGCAGTGAAGACATTACTCAAAGAAGTGGCTTAACTAAATTTTACAGTGCAGGGATATATGGTCTCATTCAAAGGTGGAACGTTGAGAGAAACAGTGACTATGTGGAGAAATAGGGATGTGATCCACAGAGAACCAGCTTCATTTTGATGCATGATATAATTTTCTGTGTTGGTAATTATACCTGTCCTAAACAAAATGGCATTACATTTTGACTAACCATCGTAGATGGGGATTTTTTTAAGATCGAGAAAGGAAAATATAGTGCTCGATTCGTTTTCAACTTCACCATTATTATTATTATTATTATTATTATTTACTCCTTTTGAGTTTTCACATCAGTGTTAGCTGATGGTCTTTCCTGGAGTCTGAGTGACAGCAAGTCTCCTCAGGTCTCCAGGACTCTTCTGAGTATTCTGGCAGATTGCAGCAGTGCAGTGTTCTGAATGGTTTCAATCCTTCCTCTGATATCCAAACTTTCCAAGCCCTTTTCTAATCCTTTTGGGACTGTTCCAAGTGCACCAACTACAATTGGTATAACTTTCACTTTCATATTCCATAACTTTTTCAGTTCTCTGGCAAGGTCCAGATATTTGTCAATGTTTTCATTTTCCTTTAACTTCACCCTGTGATCTGCTGGCACTGCAAAATCCACCAGTTGACAAGTTCTTTCTTTTTTGTTAATCAAAACTAGGTCTGGCCTTCTTGCTGGGATAAGGTGATCCGTTTTTATGTCCCAGAGAATTTTGTGCGTTTCGTTCTCAAGAACAGATTCTGGTTTATGCATATACCATTTTGTTGTGTGGTCAAAATTTAATTTCTTGCATAATTCCCAGTGGATCACCTTCCCAACCCAGTCGTGTCTAGTTTTGTATTCTCGTTGTGCTAGTTTGCTACATTCGCAGAGTATATGGTTAACAGTCTCATCTCTATTACCGCAAAGTCTACATTTACTATTTTGTTGGGTCTTATCAATTTTCGCTTTGATGTAGTTTGTCCTTATGGCATTATTTTGTGCAGAAATTATAATTGATTCTGTTTCTCTTTTGAGGTTTCCCTTTCTTAACCATGTCCAAGTCTTTTCATGTGCAACCTCATCTATTTGTCGTTTGAAGCGTCCATATAATTGTTTTTCTTCCCATTTTTGTTTTCTAGTCTTTGTCGTTTTTCTGTTTGTCCATCTGCCGTTTCTACTATTGTTGGCCGCCATAAGTAATTTGTCTTTGCTCTTCCTTGTGTAATCTTCAAGTTGTTGTATTGTGGTTTCTACGCATTCCTCTATGTTGGCAAGACATCTTCCCCCTTCCTTTCTTGACACATACAATCTATCTCTATCATCTCTAGGGTGGAAAGCCTTGTGCATGGTCAAATCTCTATCATATCTAGGGTGGAGTACTTATCGTCAGATAATGTATATTCATTTGGATGTAATTTAGAAGGAGATTTATCTGACGATAAGTATATAATGCTTTGAAACCGACGGTAATGAATTAGCCATTAAATGCATGAATTATTATAATAATTATAACATATATATATATATATATATATATATATATATATATATATATATATGGCTCTACTTAGTATGCTGAACATTAAATTAAACATTTCAATATGTGTATTTGGGCAGCATTCTTTCATTTATGCATGTTGAATTAAACAAAAGACACATTTCCTGTTTAACAATTTTATTTTCTGACCAACTTTTTAATATTAATGGGTGTGGAGGCTGGAAGTTGGAGAATTGATAGGAAAAGTGTTATAGGCATTTTAAAATGTGTGTACTGCATTGGAAATTAATTTTGTTTGAGGATGGTTTATATTGTTTTATGTATAAAGCTTCTAGTATTTGGAGTTTTTGTTTATTTTTTTCTTTGTGCAGAATGTGTGTATTTTCCGTTAAGATATTTCGGTAATTAGAGTTGGGGCATAAATGTAATTTTAGGTGTTGTGAAATGGAGCCATTAATATAATTTGAAAAACTGGAACACATCACCCCTGATGATGGCACTTCGAAGTACCGAAAGCACTCGGGACATGAACTTTGGTAGACTAATCCACGAATTCCACCCAAATATTAAAAAGTTGGCCAGAAAACTTGAAAAAATCACAAATAAAATTGTTAAACAGGCGATGTGTATTTTGTTTAGTTCAACAGGCATAAATATATATATATATATATATATATATATATATATATATATATATATATATATATTTGACTTAACAATGAATGTGTGTACGGATTTGAAAATATAAAAAAAAGTGACAGTTTTTAATTTACTGACGGATGAAAAAAGAATTCGGTAATCATGAACTTTAGTTTAGTAAATTCCTAGCATAAAATTAAGCTTGCGCATTATCTGAAATGAACTTAATTGTTATTAAGAACACATTTTATGATATTTTTGTGTTAAAACATGCAGTTGTATTGATTCGAACAAGTTTATATTTTTTTTGTTTATATCGTACGATAATTCAAAATGTGTTCTTAATAACAAATAAGTTCATTTCAAATAATGCGCAAGCAAAATTTTATGGTAGTGCAGGGGCAGACAATCGCTACAGTAGGAATTTACTAAAGCAAAGTTCATGATTACCAAGAATTCCTATATACATCCCCAGAAACCACTTAAATTAACGATTTTGTTATCAGTTTTCCGAGAAAAAAATAGCTGAAACACATTTATAAGCGGAGATGGCTCCAAAAATATGCCCCCCCCCCACACACACACCTCCTTCAACAAATCCAAACCATACGAACTTTACAAACAAGAATTATTAGCGTGGTCGGAAATAACGGATAGTAATCGCTTTCAGTTTACCTGAAGATGATCAAACAAAAATGAGAGAGAAAATTAACAAGATTTTTGTACTTTTTGACACACCTTGTATTCTGAAAAAAATAAATTTCCATTCATTAATTTTTTCCGAATACCAGGTTTAAAGCTGTATTTACCAAGATAGAAATGAAGAATGAATGGAACGTTATTTTTCAGAATACAATGTGTGTCAAAAAGTAGAAAAAATCACGATACTTTTTTGACATATTGTATATATATATATATATATATATATATACATATATATATATAAATAAATAAATATATATATATATATATATATATATATATATATATATACAGAGACAGAGACAGAGACAGAGAGACAGAGACAGAGAGAGACAGACAGACAGAGAGAGAGAGGGGGGATAGAAAGAGATAGACAGAAAAAGAGAGAGAGAGAGAAAGAGAGAGAGAGAGAGAGAGAGAGAGAGAGAGAGAGAGAGAGAATAAAGTGAAAAAGAGAAAGAGAGGTAAGATATTTAAATGCAGATTTAGATAGATACAGCATTTGCAAAACTACTGTTCAATTTTCAAATAAAATTAATTTATCCTTGGAGTAAGGTGCGATTTCGAATTCATTTTATTAAAGCGATAAGCAGATTAGTGAAAATCTTTTATTTGATTACCGTCGACTTGTTGTTCTGCAGATCCGACATTTTCACAGAGAAATATGATTAAAGTTATCACAATAATGACCACGACAATACGACACATGAAAACTTCTTTCTTTTTCTAATGCGATAGACTTTTCATCGCTTCGAAATCACATTTTTCGACAATGTGACATTCAGTACACTTTTGTATTTATAAAATCGACTGCACCTCTGCAGAGAGATAAGCCGGCAAACCCAAATTAAGCCACCTTTTGTACCATAAGTAAGCAGCCCTGGGCATCAAGAGTACACCGACTGCACCTCTGCAGAGGGATAAGCCCACGCCCTCAAATTGGGCCAATTTTGTACCAAGCAGCCCTGGACATCTAGAATATACCGACTGCACCTCTGCAGAGGATTAAGACTACCGCCAATGGGGCCACCTGTTAGCCGCGGATGGCGACCCGTGATGCTTGAGGATGAAACCCAGGTGCTTGAGCAGTCCATGACATGCAACATTCCACTTTGGACCTTACTTAGGCTAGACGGGCGGTCGGAGAAGCCCCCTCCGATTAACCGACTGGCCACGTCAAGCTCTAGCACCCATATGATTGTCCCAACCCTATTATCTTATTACAAGCCCCAACACTTTTTTATCATGTATGTGCTAGAAAGGTGTGACCGAGGGTCTTCATGTATTGGGTATGACGTTAAACTCTATCTGATGGTGAGGTTCTAGTTCTGGAGTTCTGGGTAATGTAGTGCACCCCTTCTTCACAATTACTCCCAGGTCCACTCTCACCTGGAGTGGTAGTACCTGTTAGAGTACCATCTATAGGTTAAAGTTTAAAAAATGTGTTTAAAGCAAATTGAGTAGCCGTCAAGCATGAATAGAACAAAACATCTTCGGCATAAAATGACCCAACAAGTGTTGATATGCCGTAGAATCCAAACAACATCCAACCAACCATGTGTAAGTAGTCGTGAATGCACCCCTGCAGATAAGTAACACCTCCCAATGGGGCCAGCTGTTGGCTGTGGATGGTGACGGTGATGCTTAAGGATGGAATCTTGGTGGCCCGAGCAGTCAACGCCATGCAATACTCCATGAGAAACTTGATGGATGCCCCATACTTGTGACATTGTCATATCTTACCCTTGGTTATATATATATATATAATATATATATATATATATATATATATGTTTTAAAACCGAATGGGTTAAAATCCTCCGACTATAGTTTCACGCAGTAGCGAATCTTCAGGGAGTTTCTTTGTCCAACCATCGACTTGTATTTATATCTGGGTTGTACCCATTCTTAAGTTGGTGGGTGTGCCACCTACCCCCAGTTTCCCTTACGTTATGCCTGAATATATATATATATATATATATATATATATATATATATATATATATTTACCAACCCCTCCGCACGAGCAGGATGTGATACAAGGTCAATTTCTCAAGCGGAGTTCAACAGGTTTGAATTCAGAGTTTTCCTTCTCCTAGACCGGTTGCCTAACCAAGGTTAAAGAGCCCAGTTTGTCCTGCTATTTATCCATAGCTGGAGGGAGAGTAGTATTCATACCTTTCCCAATGGTATTAGCGCTACCACATCCAGGATTTGAACTCGGGGCGACGAGTCCATTTCCCATGATTTTAACCATACACCACGCGCTTCCATATACGGTGTTGAACAAGACGGACATTTCATATCTGACGATTTTCTTTTCGATCGTTTCCAGTTTTTTGGCCAGCTTCTTAATATCAGAGTGGAGTCTGTAGATTAGTCCACCAATGTTTTCGTCCCAAGTACTTTCAGCACTCTGAAGTGCCATCATCAGGGGCAGATGTGATTGTGTTTGGTTCCTGGTTATTTTTAAACACGCAAGGTGGTTACACAACCGAGTAGCAGTGGGAGTAAATAGGAGAGGGAATTCACAAAAAAAGATCGTTGGTGTAGGAGGTGGGGAATTGTCGGAAAATATATTATATACACTTTTGGAAGTCTCTGGTACGTTCAAAATTTAAAATACCTACATATACGCTACGCCTATAATCTTACATACTCAAATAGACTCATTCGCACCTACACGGGTATGTATTATTGCGCCTAAATATGTGCACCTTGGGAGAGAAGAGCTTATAGTGTCACGTGGGTGGTACTTTCAATTAAACTCTATCTGATGGTGAAGTTCCGATTCTGGAGCTCAAGCTACATTTTATATATACTTGTCTGGTTTGGACATTTTTTTATTAACCTTCGTGACTTTTAATTAGTTTGTAGGAATTTTAGTTTCTAAGTCTAAACTTTTTCCTTTGAAATGAAAAAATTGTTTTCAATCAACTTAACATGTCTCCTTCATCACCATTACTCTCATGTCCACTCTGACCCGGAGTGGAATTATATGTAATGGTACTATAGGTGAAATAGAAAAACATGGGTTTAAAAAAATTAAGTTTAGAAATATATATAAATCAAATATATATATATATATAATATATATATATGTGTGTGTGTGTGTGTGTGTGTGTGTTGTGTGTATATATATGCATTAAATAAATAATACGGGTTGATGTGCCTTTAAACACCAAACAAGCAATATATATAAATAAAAGTAAAAAAATACACATATATATATTTATATTATTTGTTATTCTTATTTATATCTCTTGCATTTATATATCAAAATGATAATACATACATGTACACACACAGACACGCACACACTGATCCACACACATATGTGTGTGTGTGTGTGTGGTGTGAATGTACATATGTGGGCGTGTATTCATATATATATATATATATATATATATATATATATATATATATAACATAAGCACATTAAACATGAATGTGTTTTTGGCAAGAAGAGAAGCACATAGAACCTTTTGTTATCAAATTCAAGACACACATTCACACACGTACACAGACGCACACAAACGCAAACATATACCTGGTTGTCTACTGATGCATCTACCCACACACGCACACGTATCCTGACGCAACATACCCAGAGGTGCACTCCACACTTGGAATCGTCTTCTTTGTAATGAGGGTTGTCGAGAATAAACGTGACCAAGGACTTCCACATCTCTCCAAGCGCGACTCGGTGTCTGCTACGGAAGCCTTCCGCTTCATTTGTTTCTGCCCGCCGGAGCGTTTATTGGCCATATCTCAGCATGTGCGCCTGACACAAGTTCAAAGATTTATCCCGGCCCTATCGCCGGCCACTTCAACGTAAGGGCTTCCCCCGATGTCACATTGAACCGTTCCCTAATTCTAAGCGAGTGGCTTTCTTATCACTCTCTCACTCTTCTCTCTCTCTCAATCTCTCTCTCTCTCTCTCTCTCTCTCTCACTCTCTCTCTCTCAATCTCTCTCTCTCTCCACACCCTCTCTTTCCCTCTCTCTCTCACTCTCTCACTTTCTCTCTCACTCTCTCTCTCTCTCTTCTCTCTCTCTCTCTCTCTCTCTCTCTTCCTCCCCTGCCCCATTTCATCTTGGTACGAGTGTGTTTGAAATCGTACGCTTCTTGGGTTTCGTGCCCGGCGTTTTACGGCTCTTTTCTCTGGGCACTTCAACGCACGGCATTCACCCTATGTCACATTGAACCGTTCCCTATTTCCAAGTGAGTGGCTTCCTCATCTCTCTCTCTCTCTCTCTCTCTCTCTCTCTCTCTCTCTCTCTCTCCTGGTCCCTTTTCGTAAGTTTTCCCTTTTCTCTGACCACTTCAACGCACGGGATTCAACCGATGTAACATTGAAACGCCCCCCCCCTCTCTCTGCTTCTTCCTCACTCCTGGCCACTTTTCATCTTAGTACGTGTGTCTTTGAATTCGTACGCTTCTAGGTTTTCGTGAACGACGTTCTACGGCCCTTTTTCTCCTCGCCTGTTGTGCACGTGCGCGCTTCGCAAGTAGTTCCCTGGCAACTAGCAGTCGTGACTATCTCCTTGAAATTCTCCTCGACAAAGTAGTACGATAGCGCGCCGATGAACTGGAGCCCCCGTCCCTAATTTTTCAAGTGTATACGCTCTAAGTATCTCTCGATAGTTCGTAATGTTGGGTTCCTGTGACCGGTATTTTGATGTCCGAGCAGAGTATCTGCGGATTCGACTGTGAATGATCGCAATTCGGTGAAGGAAAAGACGTCATCTCTTCAAAATTACATGACACCTCAGTTATGACACAAACGTGATATAAGGATTACCAAGCAAAAATTAGATATGCGGATCTAATCGAGTGCCTTCTTTTTAGCCAACGATTTGGAAGATTGTTTTGGAGAGCAATACAAATTCTCATTGAAGTAGAATAAGGTATGAATCCGACTCTTCCATTAGGGTCTCCAAGTCACATACATATATATATATATATATATATATATATATATATATATATGGGTAATTCCACGTCAGATCATGCAGAAAAAAGTAAAATTGTCACCCTCCCCCTTCAATTTTTCTGAACTTTTGTACAGGTGTGAACTGTGTTAAAGTTACACATTCCTCAAAATTTAAATTTGAGCTTCCAATTCCAAAAATTGGCGGAGTTATGTCTATTTTTAGCTCTCCAAATTTGGTGGGGTAATGAAAAATACCGACATTTTGTAATTTTTTTTTTTTTTTGTAAAATGAGTTTTAGAGCTTCCCTACTCCTGGTTTGTAAAAGCATTTCTACCCAAGAAATCGAAAAGTGCTATCGAAAAAGTATGAAATTTAGCCAATTTTAAGTTATTGATGATTTCTGATTTTTTCATAGCAAGATCAATATCCCGATGTGCACTGAATCTAAGATTTTTTTTAGCTCAGTCGGTAGAGCGTTCGGTTAGAAACCACAAGGTTCCTAGTTCCATAGGGGTCCTCGCCAGCTCAGCGTATGAGTAACACAGGGATCTGTGCTGTAAAGTAAGGAGCTGATGGTAGGTGTGGCGCTCCACCCCAGAGGTAAAAACAATCTCATTGGTCTAGCGCTATTGAAAAGGGGATAGACTCCCTCGCTGATTGGCTGATACCGACATTAGGCCACCCCGATGATTTTACTTTTTTTACTTTTATTATTATTTCACATATATTGAACATTATTTGCACCAAAAAAATAATTTGCTATTTGCCCAGAACTGAAGCTACAACATCAGTTAAAATTCTACAAATTAGAAATCATTAATAATTTAAAACTGGTTAATTTTCAAACTTTTTTATAGCATTTTCGCATTCCTTTGGCAAAAATACTTTTATAAACCAATTTTTTGGAGCAAAAACCAAACTATCTTTTTGGTATAAATAATGTTCAATAGATATGAAATAATAATAGAAAAAAATCTTTGTCAGAGATTCAGTGCCACATCGAGATATTGATCTTGCTGTGAAAAAATCCAAAATAATTTAAGACGTTTTTGTTAACATTTTTCGATTCTTCTGGCAAAACTGGTCTTATAAGCCAATTTTTAGGAGTAGGAAGCCCTAGAACTAATTTTACAGACAAAAATAGTCGACATTTTTCGTGACACAACTTAAATTTGGAGAGTAAAAATCGACTTAACACCGCCAATTCTTGGAATTGGAAGCTCAAATTTTGTAGATTGTATAACTTTAAAATAGTCCACACTTGTAAACAATTTCAGAAAAATTGAAAGGGGTGGGTGACATGGCCTGGATGATTTGACATGGAATTACCTATTTATATATATATATATATATATATATATATACTCCGGTTTAGACGGGGTCCATTGAGCTTCGGTCGCTGGACCTTACAAATTAACATTGTTGATCCCAGGGTCCACCCCACAAAGCAACACCTGTCCCCTCGATTAAAATGGACAGGGTTGGGTTTATTGACCAGTGCGTGAGGCGCCCCTTTAAGAGAGGAATGCCGACGAGATCAACGCAATTTTTCCCCCGCCACACATGAGCTTCAGTTTGTGGGTGGTCCCACGTTAATAGGGACTTGTGCCTAACTCGTACAAGTGGGGTACGAGGTAAATACTATGTAGATATGGTCAACAGTATTAATAACGTAAAACAGTTTTATTAATAATTGAGGTTTAAATAAAAAATAAAATTATGGAGAATGTGACGTTGATTAACTAATGTAATTGTGACTTGAGTTGAGTGATATAATTTTGGTTACAGACAAACACACAATCTCCATTATTAGAAGAGATAATTTAACATGGTTTTAAATGTTGTTTTCATTAATGTCGAACCTCATAGGCGATGCCTGGTGGTTCCGAGAGAACCTGAAATGTTTTTTCGACGAACTTTGGTGAGTGGGTGGGGTTGATGCAAATTCCAGGTTCGACACTGACACATGTAATCACCAGGACTCAGGGTTTGCCATTACTGAATTTCTTGAGCATGGAATTTGGCAAAGGTCAAATGGCAAAGCTGACATCAATAGCGCTTTTTCAAAGAATAACAGACTGACCACTATATATATATATATATATATAAAGTAAAGTCGTCGGGGCGGCCGAAAGTCGGTATCAGCCAGTCAGCGAGAGAGTCTATCCCCTTTTCAGTAGCGCTAGACCAAGGAGATTGTTTTGGCATCTGAGGTGGAGCGCCACACCTAACAACTAGCTCCATACTTTACCGCACAGATGCCTGTGCTACTCATACGCTGAGTTGGCGAGGACCGGTATCGAATAGGAACCTTGTGATTTCTAGCCGAACGCTCTACCGACTGAGCTAAACCGGCCATTATATATATATATATATATATATATATATATATATATATATATATATATATATATATATATATATATAGTTGTACTCTCTTTCCTACTTTCTTACTTCTATTATTATTCTTCCAGCGTCTCTTCTAGCATCTGGACTTCGTTTACTTCGTGTCTGGTCTTCCATTGGGGATTTCTCTTTATCAGAAGCCCTGTGTCATTGGTAGTTTTTAGATAATAACACTCCCTCTTCGATTTAACTTAGATCTTATTTTATTTCGAAATCCCCGCCAGACTACCTGCGCAGATTGAGTCGGAGCGTGCATAACACGACTTACCACCGTCGTGGTCTTTGGCCGATCAGACTAAAAATCCTTTCTAATCTAAACCGGAAGAGGGTCTTCTCCACCGATTTTCACGGTATCCACCGGAAGGAGCAGGATCTTGTCAAGCCTTGTCACACATCCTTCAAGGCCACCGGCTGCAACTTATAACAGCCATTTTGGTTTCTACACTACTGTACATAAATATTAGGAATCTAATAATCATGTAACACACACACACACACACACACACACACACACATTATATATATATATATATATATATATATATATATATATATAGTGGTGTAATTAATTATCACCGGCTCTTGTATTATATACTCTTTTTTCAACATTGGGTATATATACGATGAGGAAGTTCTCTGGTATATAAGAGAGAGAGAGAGAGAGAGAGAGAGAGAGAGAGAGAGAGAGAGAGAGAGAGAGAGAGAGAGATAACCAGACAGACAGACAGACAGATCAGATTAGATCTTGATTGTACTAGTCTCTTGCCTCTACCATGTCTTTCCAACAAACTCCACTATCACATCGCTTCATCTTCTAACAGGCTTTTTTCTGTTATTTTTGTTATTCCTTGGGCACCATTCTATGTACCTTCTTAGCTACCTGTTATCCTCTATGCTATCTATATATCCTACTAGTTTTCATTTTTGTCATTTAATATCTTCGATATCTCTTACTTTGGTTTTCTCTCTGATCAATTAAAAAAAATATATTAGTATGTATATTTATCAGTCACTCGGAGGAATTTCCGTGAGGTAGTTCCTAATGTGCTAGACCGGGACATCGAAATAAGCGCGTTTCTTTTATCTTAACGTTACATTCATTGTTCATTTCTATCTTGGTAAAAGCAGCTTCACTCTCGATACTTTATGAGACACCTTATATATACTAGCAAATATATGCACCCTCCGGGCAAGTATTTAATTTTTAATGTAATAAAATATTGTATTAAATTAGAAAGGCTAATGAAACTAAATAAGAATACAGATAAAAAGATTTGAAACAGAGGGAGTATAATAAAAGATTTGAAACAGAGGGAGTATAATAAAAAATAGAACAACTGAAACTTACTCTTCCATCACTCTCGTCTTTCATTGTTATTTTTTCTAATTTAAGTATTTAATTAAAAGAGGAAGTAAAGAATAAAATGACAGTTATTTTTCTTGTTAATGGATTTCATTTAAGATTCATTGAAGAGATTTTTGCTTATATTCATTAAAATAAAACCAAACAGTTAGAAATCAATAATACTAAGCACATATTTATTAAATTCGATTTTTTAATATTAATATGCAAATTAACCTTCCATTCACACTGTTAACCGCTATTTTGTTGTATATATAAATATAATTGCATATTGTCAGTACGTAGACATAGTTAACAGTATTATTAATGTAAGACAATTTTATTAATAATTGTGGTTTAGATAAAAAATAAAATCATGGAGAATGTGATGTAAATAACTAAGAGAATTGTGACTTGAGTAGGAATATAGTTTCGGTTACAGACAGAAAAACACACAATCTCTATTATAATAAGATATATATATATATATATCCAACATAAAATTGATTACTTTATTCTGGACCATTTTTTAGTGTTTCATTATTTTTATCTTAAAATCATTTTTTTATATTTTACTTTCAACTGCTACAACCTTAATCTACAAGTAAATACATTTTGAGAATGTGTTAATTTTCTAATTAATTTTCTTATAGATTAAAAAGAAAGTGTGGGATGGTGTGTAGGGGGGGGGCGAAGGATTTTCGTCGAAATCAATGAATTTCAATCCAGACACCTTAGCGACAATTCTTGTATCAAATCTTGCGCATGCGCGTGTGAGCACAATCGGTAATGATTCTATTGTTATGGAAATTGTCGGTGAAATAATTATAGACTAGCAGGACCTGTGGATATACCACAATATGATAATTTAATTATTACATCGTTTTATATGTTTACGTAAGAGCTATTGCTAATACATATAAATTGTAATAATCTAAAGGGCCGGCTTATCTCAGTCGGTAGAGTGTCGAACTGGTAAGCTCAAGGTTTCTGGTTCGATACCGGCCCTCGCCAAATCAGCGTAGGAGTAGCACAGGGGTCTGCGGGGCAAAGTGAGGAGCTGATGGTAGGTGAGGCGCCTCGCCTCAGCCTCTAAAAATGTCCTTGGTCTAGCGCTATCGAAAAGGGGATAGACTCTCTCGCTGTCATAATCTTGAGTTAACGCTCTGACTCAATTGTTTTCCCTACTCTGTTTCTTTCTTTCTTTCTTTCTTTCTATCTTTCCTTCTTTCTTTTTTCTCTCTTTCTCTCTTTCTTTGTTTCTCTCTTTGTTTCTTTCTTTCTTTGTTTCTTTGTTTCTCTCTTTCTTTCTTTCTTTCTTTCTTTCTTTCTTTCTCTCTTTCTTTGTTTCTTTGTTTCTCTCTTTCTTTGTTTCTCTCTTTCTCTCTTTCTTTCTTTCTGATTATATTTTTCTGTGTAACATGTCCTATTTCTTTCCTCTCTTTCATTATAATAAAAAAAACAGCGTAATCCATTATTTAACTGAGCACTCCGCAGGGTGTGAAAGAATATGCTTGTGTCTGGTATTTACATAGTTTCCAAGCATGTAAGTAAAGTCGTCGAGGTGTCCTAAAGTCAGTATTTGCCAGACAGCTAGGGAGTCAATCCCCTTTTAAGTGGCGCTAGACCAAGGAGATTATTTTTTAGCGTCTGAGGTGGAGCACCACGCCTACAATCAGCTCCTCACTTTATCACACAGATCCCTGTCCTATTCATACGCTGGAGAGCGTCGGTATTGAACCAGGAACCTTGTTTCCCAGTGGAACGCTCTACCGACTAAGCTAAACCGGGTACCGTGTATAAGTGACTTTAAGATAATCCAACAAGGGTTGACATAAAATAACCCAACAAAAGCTGACATGATACATTTTTATACTGTATATAATCGGAGACCATAGCATCTCCCCCGGTGTAATGGTTAGCAAGCTAGATTTCCAGACCATTGTTAGTGAGTTCAATTCTGATTAGGCACCTCATTCTTCTGGCCTTGTGCCACATCAAAGCAAAGCTTAGTAAATAACTATAATTGGAGACCATACTTGTTAAACTCAATGGGGCCACCTGTTGGCCGTGGTTGACAACCCGTGATATTTACGGACGAAATCATGGTGGCTGAGCAGTCCATGACATGCAACATGTCACTTTGGGCCTTACTTAGGTTAGACAGGCGGTCGGAGATCCCCTCTCTGATCAATCGGTCAAGACCTTGCACCTATATGATTGTTCCAACGTTAATTTCCTTATGGAATGTCGGCTCAAAATAACCCGACAAGAGTTCAAATGCCACTCAAGAAAAGAACTAAGTGACCAACAAGGAAATCTACTGATACTAAACTCTTTTATACCTAAGATTTTAACGAACACTACAGACTAGGATTACAAGGGGATCTACTGATACTACACTCTTTTCTACCTAGAATTTCAAGGAACACTACAGACTAGGATTACAATGAGATCCACTGATACTAAAATATTTTCTACCTAAGATTTCAATGAACACTACAGACTAGGATTACAAGGAGATCTACTGATACTAAACTCTTTTCTACTTCGGATTTCAAGAAATACTACAGACTAAGATTACAAGATCTACTGATACTACTATTTTTTATGTCTAGGATTACAAGGAACACTACAGACTAGGATTACCAGATCTACATATACTGCACTCCTTTATATCTAGGATTTCAACAAACATTACAGACTAGGATTACAAAGAGATCTACTGATAGTACACTTTTTTATATCTAAATGTCAAGAAACACTCCAGATTAAGATTAAAAGGATTAACCAATTGAACCCAAACTCAATACCAACAGAACTACAAGCCTAAAATAGTGACCAGAATTTTAACAAGGTAAGAATTGTTTATTACGTAACAAACTTTTGTTCCCGATACGTAACTCTTATTTAGTTGTTTTTGGTGCGGCTAGGACGCAATTTTGAAAAGACACAACTTAAATTAACTACAAACATACAAGAGATGAAAAAAAGAAAGAAAAAAGATAAAAAGATGATATACGATAACTTTGACAATATAACCGTTCCCCTCTATTGCGCATGTGCGGAGGCAACCCGGTAAATAAATTAAATGGCGCGAAAATAATTCTCAGATAACAATTGAGCTTCTCTCTCTCACTCTCTCTCTTTCTCTCTCTCTTTTTCTCTTTTTCTCTCTCTCTCTCTTTTTCTCTCTTTCTCTCTCTCTCTCTCTCTCTTCTCTCTCTCTCTCTCTCTCTCTCAGTCTCTCTCTTGCGCGCACGCATTCTCTCTCTCTCTCTCTCTCTCTCTCTCTCTCTCTCTCTCTCGGTCTCTCTCTTGCGCGCACGCATTCTCTCTCTCTCTCTCTCTCTCTCTCTCTCTCTCTGACCTCCAATCATCCAAAATAGATTGGTCATTTATGTGACACGGGTTGCTGTCCGATTCACGCCCTCCAAACACCCACCCGTCCCGTCCTTTATTTAAAAGTTTCATATCGTGGCCGACTGCGCTTGCGCATAGATCATTTAATATGGTCACATGACATCGTTGAGGTCACGGTTTACAGTTTCATGTCTGAGACGCAGAGATGTTGAAGAACCATGGAACGAGATAGGAAGGGAAGACTGATGGTAATGGAAAACCACGCATTGCCACCTCCATCTTCCCAAACAGTGTGACACATGTTGTGGGGTCTGCTCAACTTCAACTCGACAAAAGACCGACACTGAGAAATCTTTGGTTGTGATTGGAGGGCTGGTTGGTTGGTTGGTTGGTTGGTGGTTGGTTGTGTTTTCGGCGTGTCAACCCTTATTGGTTTATTTTATGCCGAAGATGTTTGTTTTTTATTTTATTCTCTCTTGGTGGGCCTGCCCTGTCATCTGGGGCGTTAGATGACAGAGGGGAAAGACTCCCCAATGAGGCTACATGTTGACCGTGGGTGGAGACCCGTGGTACTTAAGGATGGAACCCAGGTGGATGAGGAGTCCATGACATGCAACACTCCACCTTGGCTAGACGGGCAGTCGGAGAGGCGCCTTCCGATCAATCGGCTGGTCAAGTCAAGCCCTATCCCATATATAATTGCTCCAACCCTATTGTCCTTATGGCAACCCCCAACCCTTTTTATCATATATGTGCTAGAAGGTGGTGACTGAGGGTCTACATGTCCTGTGAATGACGTTAAACTTTATCTGATGGTGAGGTTCCAGTTCTGGAGGTTTGGGGAATGTGGATCACCCTTCATCAACATTGCTCCTAGGTCCACTCTAACCCGGGGTGGTAGTACCTGTTAGGGTTCCATCTATGGGTTACATTGAAAAATGTGTTTATAGAAAAATGAGTATATATTAAGAATGAATTTATGTCAAAACTTTGTCGGCATTAGATGATCCACTGAGGTTGATATGCCGTAAAACAAAATAAACCAAACCAAATTCTTAGTAGGTACTCAATTCTTTTCAAACTCAATTTCTTTCTATTTAACCCATGGGTGGGGCCTTAATAAATAGCCCCACTCCCCGAGAAATCGTAAACATTCCGCAGCATGTTTTCCGTCTGGTGACAGCCTGAGAGAAAAACATGATCATTAAGGATGTTATGCGTTAGCCTCATTCTTGAATCCATTATTTTGTGTTATATCAGCTTTGGTTGGAGGTGCGTGATGTAATTGTGAAAGTCGTAGGAAATGGGCTCGTCGACACGAGTTCAAAGCTACAGTTCACATAGCGCTAATACCCTTGCAAAAGGTATGAATCCATCTACTCTTCACCCAGCTATGGGTATATAGTAGGTCAGACAGGGCTCTTTAAACCTTAATTAGGCAACCAGTCTAATAAAAGGAAAACCTTTTAGTTCCGCTTGGGGTCGTCACAATTAGAATAGGCTCAGTCCTAATTAGTGATCTATTTCATTAAATCATTGGGGGAAATTACGTAAGGGTGACTGTGTGTTTATTGCTGAGAATTATTTCGTGTATGGGTATGACGAGGCACCTGTTCTGCAAGATGAACTGAAAGTAAGTATATTACCAATTTAAACAGGAAAACAGTTGTAAATAGAGATAAAAGAGAAAAAGTGTTTGTACAATTTGTATTAGTAGTAGTAATAGTAGTGCTGAGTAGGAAGAATGGGAGAAGGGAGGGGGAGCGAGAAGTGAGAATGGGGAAAGATGAGGGAGAAAGTGTGAGAGAGACAGAGTGAATGGAAGAAGGGGAAAGGGAAAGGAAGAGGAAGAAGAAGAGGATAAATAAAAATAAAGAATGAGGAATGGAGTCAAGGAAAGGGTGGGTGAGGGAGAGTAAGAAGTGAAGAGAGATGGGGAGACAAAGAAGAGATGGGGAAGAGGGGGGAAGGAATAGAGATAAGGAGTCAAGAAAAGAATGGAAGAGAGAGAAAGAAAAAGAGAGAGAGAGAGTGATGAATGGGAGAGAGGTTGGAAGCAATGGAGGAATCAGAGAGAGATAAAAAAGGGAATGAGTGAGAGAGAGAGAGGGGGAGAAGGGGGAGAGTAGGAAATGAGACCGTGGTAAAGACCAATGGTGATTTCTTTGTGTTATGGTAATTTACCAAGCACGCATAAACTCTTCCAACTATAAATAGCAGCAGGTTCTGCTCTTAAGCGAGAGTCAATATTTCAGCGGATGGTTGATAAAACCGCCTCGCGAGTAACATTCTCATTTGTATATGTTTGTACTACTGTTCTTTGTTAATATATTTGTTTAACTCATTTCCTCTCTTGTGGCTTAATTCGGGCCCCAAACCTGGCCAGAACATTTTGAATAAAATTAAAGTATATCAAGTAATTTTTTATCATGTAATTTTGGTAAATCCACCTAATGAATTGAGATTAGTGTCCCGTTTACATACGTACATTTATTGACTCCTCTTCAAATCTATTTCTTCCTTCCTCCCCACCCCTGTATCCGATCTCACCATCTATGATGATTACGTGAAAATCCATACGTGCCATCCTACTCCACCACGATGCGTACGTGACAATCAACACGTACCCCTCCAGACCCTTTCCCGCGCGTTTGGACAATTCAGCTGTTCTTACCAAAACAACAAGACGACATCACACATCTTCACTGCTCTCAGATCAACTTCATAGACTCAATACGTTTTTTTACCGCTGATGTCTGTTAGGGACTTTTTAAAAACTTTTCATCCCTTTTTTCATCCTGTTTAATTGTTTCTTTGTGTTTATGTTCAATAACTATTGTCTTCAGTTTTCCCTTTTTTGTTGTTTCATTCAATTGTTTGATATTCTTAAAGACTGCTTGGTTAAGCTATCTGTCCCATCTTCGCAGAAAAGAGAAGGCAGAATAGTCAGTATTATTTTCATTTTTGTGTACTATATATATGTTTTTTTTAATTTTTTGGGGGGTTTCTTTTCTTTGGAAAGTATGTGAAAATGGAAAAGGAATTGAATTAAATCTTCGATAGAAGATTGAATGAAATGTTTGATAAAATCAGGGAAAATGAAGTGATGTGATCCACTGAAATTTGGAGTGCTCCTTGGGAGTACTTTTTCATGGAGGCAATTTATAAGGAAATCCTTTCTATTTTTTGCGGAATGTGCTGCAATTAATAGTTTTCGGTGTGTTTTTATATTACAACATGGATAACCATATTAAAATACGAAAATACAGAAAACTATTCTGTCCCCCTTTTCTCCTGCTTTTCTTTATCCTCTCTTTCTCTCTCTTTCCCCCTCTACCCTCTCCCTCTCTCTCCTCTCTCTATCTATCTATCTATATATATATCGTGGTGTAATAGTTAGCAATCTAGATTTGCAGATCATTGTTAGTGAGTTCAATTCTCATTGGGCGCCCCTTACTTCTGGCCTTGTGCCACATCTAAGCTAAGCTTAGTAAATAACTATATTCTTTTCTCTCTCTCTCTCTCTCTCTCTCTCTCTCTCTCTCTCTCTCTATCTATCTATCTCTTTATCTAGCTATCAATTTCTCCCTATTTCTCCCTTGTTCATATCGATTTATTCTACACACTATTCTCTTCACACACTTTATAAACGTTTTTTTTTTGTAATCATGTCTTTCTATTTCGCCATAATTATTCTTAAAAAAAAACCGTCGTCGATTTTGGTGAGTTATATTGACTCCAAGTTTAATCTGACTTTTTAATCTATTTTATTTCCTGTCTCGTAGATGTCTGATTTCTTTTTCTTTTTCACATATTTTCCATTCATCTTCATCCTTGATTCTCATTCCAAAAACATTATTTACAATCTTCTCAAGACTGTCGCTATCGCTTGAGAAAAGATCTGGAGTTACAAAAATGAAATAAATACTTTGAGATCTACTGCTTATAATAAGTAATTGAGAGTTACCTCCCCTATTTTATGATTACCTCCCATCTACAGAACTCTAGTGAATACTAGACAATATAAACTCTCAATAAATGTACCAATTATTCTAATAAAGCTTTTCAAAGTCTATCGGTGTAAGTAATTGAGAGTTACCTCCCCTATTTTATGATTACCTCCCATTTACAGAACTCTAGTGAATACTAGACAATATAAACTCTCAATAAATGTACCAATTATTCTAATAAAGCTTTTCAAAGTCTGTGTAAGTAATTGAGAGTTACCTCCCCTATTTTATGATTACCTCCCATTTACAGAACTCTAGTGAATACTAGACAATATAAACTCTCAATAAATGTACCAATTATTCTAATAAAGCTTTTCAAAGTCTATCGGTGTAAGTAATTGAGAGTTACCTCCCCTATTTTATGATTACCACCCATTTAGAGAATTCTAGTGAATACTAGACTATATAAACTCTCAATAAGTGTACCAATTATTCGGACCATATGACCTTTAGGCACCCCTTCCACAATCTCGATTCCCAAGGACACTTTTCTCTTTTACACCGTAAAAATCTTGTTGTTTGTTATGGGTTAGGGTTATAGGTTAGGGTTATGGGTTAGTTTCATAATAAAAAACACTCTAAAAATCGTCTGTTAACAATTAACCGGATTTTGACGGTTTGAATGGAAAAAAATGTCCTTATGAATCGAGATCGCAAAAGGGGTGCCTAAAGGTCTTATGGTCCAATTATTCTAAGTAGAATAACGCTAAATTTACCTCCCCTATTTTATGATTGCCTCCCCTTTGAAGAACTCTCTAGTGAATACTAGACTATATAAACACTCAATAAGTGTACCAATTATTCTAAGTAGAATAAAGCTTTCCAAAGTCTATCGGTATTATCGTTTGTCCTTACACTGTTCAGTGTTTCATTCAAGCACGAAACATTTCATTTTTAGACTCGTTGTATTGGGGTGTTCTACTTTTTATGATACTTCAAACGGGGTTCGTTCTTCTCTCTCTTGTATCGGACTGAGTGTGGCACAGACCCCAAGTTGCATACAGCTTCTTACGGTTCAACTAACGTCGTTCTTCTTTCTCTTTTGTATCGGGTTGACTGTGGCACAGGGCTCGTATTGCTTATTACTGCTATCATTTCGAGCTGACCCTGGCACAGACCCTTGTGTTATATACCACTACTTAGGATTATTCTAACGGGGTTCTTTTTTCTATTATTGTCCCCACTCTCTTATTATATGATATTCCTTCTTCCCACTCTCTCTATTATATATTCTTTAATATTTTCACCCTCTCTATTATCTCTTATTTATTCTACTCACCCTCTCTGCTTTGTTCTCTCAATTCCCTGTATCATATATTCTCTATTCTCTCTCTCTCTCTCTCTCTCTCTCTCTCTCTCTCTCTCTCTCTCTCTCTCTCTCTCTTATATTCTTTATTCTCCCCACACTCCTAATATCTTTGGTTTGATCTCTCTCTCTCTCACCTTCTCTCTGTCTCTCTCTGTCTCTCTCTCTCTATTATATGTTCTTTATTCTCCCCACTCCCTAATATCTTTGGTTTGATCTTCTCTCTCTCTCTCTCTCTCTCTCTCTCTCTCTCTCTCTCTCTCTCATATGTTCTTTATTCTCCCCACTCTCTCTAATATCACTGTTTTGTTCTCTTCGTCTTCTTTATTATATCATTTTATCACCCCCACCGTCTCTAATATCTCTTCTTTATTCTCCTCTCTCTCTCTCTCCCTCTCTCTCTATCATCTCTTCTTTATTCTATTATTTCATATTCTCTATACTCTCTCTTATTATGTAAATTATATTTTTATCTCTCTTTATTAAATCTTCTATATTCTCCCTACTCTCTATATTATATCTTCTTTCATCCTCTTCTTCATCTCACCATCACTGCTAAATATCCCCCTCTCTCTCTCTCTCTCTCTCTCTCTCTCTCTCTCTCTCTCTCTGTTTGTGTGACTTTGTCTCTATTCCCTCTGACCCATTCATAAAACCGTTCTTGATTCTATCGGCATTAAACTCCGCTTTTTACTGCGGCATTTACAGAACGCAAGTTTTGCATCCGTTCCATTCGTAAAATCCGACGCGCTCCGAGACACCTCGGATTAATTTACACCATTCAATCCAAAACATTTTATTTTGCCAACACAACCCGCCAATTCTCCACCCACCCACGCCCACCACCCCTATTCTGCTGCCCATTCACGGCTACTGAACAGCCACTTTAACTTCCGCCGTCTTTCCCCGCACCTTCAAGGTTCATTGGGCATGAAAACCAGCAGGTTCCACTGCTATGGCCATCTTGTATAAAAGCGCTTACAAAAGTTTTACTTAGTGTCGTTTGAAGTCGAAAAACAGAAAAAGAAACAAAAAGAAATTAACATAAAGGGGTCATTGAAAAATGGGCATTCAGGATTTGTAAAGATAAATAAATGGCATGTTGAAAGGTTATTATTATAAAATGATTTGGTTTGGTTTTGTTTTATGGCATATCAACCTCGGGGGGTCATTTAGTGCCGACTAAGTTTAGGATTTGTTATGGTAATTTACCAAGCACGCATGAACTCTTCCAACTATAAATAGCAGCAGGTTCTGCTCTTAAGCCAGAGTCAATATTTCAGCGGACAGTTGATAAGACTGCTTCTCGTGGTACCTTCTCATTTGTATATGTTTGTATTACTGTTCTTTGTTAATGTATTTGTTTAACTCATTTCCTCTCTTGTGTCTTGGCATGTAGTGCATATTGGGGATTCTGTGCCATCTATTAAATGATGATGTAGGTGTGGCCTATGTGAAGGTTGGTCAGCACAACCTGTTCTCTTCTATTTTTGTAGTATTTTAAGTTCCATTCTCCAATATTAGGTTTAATGTTTTGAAGTTTGTTATTAATGAGTGCATTCCAAAGATTTTGCCATTTTTTTAATAATTTGTTTCGCAACTGTTTTAAAATCAGTATATGGTATTTTTATTTTTGTTAAATACATACTTACCCAAATAAACAGAAGATTATCCTGAACAATATACGAGGCATGTAGTGTAATGGTTAGAGTCGTAGGAAATGGAGTTGTCGACCCGAGTTCAATTCCTGGACGAAACTGTCTGTATTTTACATTGCGCTAATACCCGTGGGAAAGGTATGAATCCAATTTTTCCTCCAGCTGTGGGTAAATAGCAGGGAAGACTGGACTCTTTAACCATAGCTAGGTAACCAGTCTGAATTCAAACCTGTTAAACTTCGCTTAAGAAATTGAGCTTGTGTCGCATCCTGCTCGTGCGGAGGGGTTGGTATATATATATATATATATATATATATATATATATATATATATATATATATACGTCAATTTTTCAACAACAAAAAATTACGGTCAGGTTACGCTGAAAGCATTGCTTCGCGCTAGATCACCAAGGTTAAGCAGTGTTGAGTTTTTTCAAAAGTTAATAGGTTTGATTTGTTTTATTTTACGGCATATCAACCTCAGTGGGTCATTTAATGCCGATAAAGTTTTGAAATAAATTAATTCTACAATTTTGTTTATAAACTCATGTTTTTCTATTTAACCCATAGATGGGACCCTAACAGGTACTACCACTCCGGGTCAGAGTGGACCAGGGAGCAATGGAGATGAAGGGGTGCTCCACATTCTCCAAACCTCCAGAACTGGAACCTCACCATCAGAAAGTTTAACGTCATTCCCAGGATATAAAAGTTTATAGGGGAACTACTTAAGCGACAACAGGGACTGTAAGCAATTTTAGTCCTTTGTTTATCATTAAATGACCCGAAAAGTGACTCAAAATGTGCCTAAACCAACTTCTTCTTCTTCTTCTTCTTCTTCTTCTTTGTTCCCTTCTTCTTCTTCTTCTTCTTCTTCTTCTTCTTTTCTTCTTCTTCTTCTTCTTCTTCTTCTTCTTCTTCTTCTTCTTCTTCTTCTTCTTCTTCTTCTTCTTCTTCTTTGTTCCCTTCTTCTTCTTCTTCTTCTTCTTCTTTTACGCTCAAATCACCGAAGTTAAGCAGCGATGAATATCCATCAAGAATACATATATCAAAACATCTTCGGCATAAAATAACTCAAAGGTTGACTTATTTATTAAGTACTATTTATTTATGTTTATTACACAATAGTACTAGAAATCAGTAACAGCAAATACTTATTTATTAAAGCCAGTTTTGTTAAAATCATTATGCAAATTATTACCACCTTATAACTATGAAAATCTTTATTTCTTAGAGATACGAGGATTAGTAAAAAAGTAATGTCATTTTGTTTAGGATTGGTATAATTATCAACACAGGAACATGTATCATACATCAAAATGAAGCTGGTTCTCTGTGGATCAAATCCCTACTTCTCCACATAGTCACCGTTTCTCTCAATAGTAATTTTCCACCTACGAATGTATCCATGTCCTAAAATTATGTTGACTGTTCTTTGAGCCACTTCTTCAATACAGATTTCACTTCCTCGTCACTGGAATACTGTTTGCCTCAGGATATCATTTCTTCGGTCCCTTGAAATAGAGTTTGAGAAGCAAATATTTAATACATATTTCAGGATTTTAAATGTATTAAGGATTATCACAATGAGACGGAAGTAAAGGTAACGAGTATGTTGTTCATTTACCTGTATTTAAAAAAAAAGATATTTCCTTAATATTTCGGGATTAAAATCCTATCTTCAGAATTTTCAGCTTCAACTATTCTACTGATAACCTTTTGAAACAGACCTAGTTGACACGTTGATGGAACACGAGCAGATCTGATGAAAGTATGTAAATATCTATATTCACCTGTATTACTGATATTTATACATGTAAACGACTGGGACCCTAAGAAGGCGACTGGAGAATAAGCTATAAGGGAGCTGCACAAGAATAAACGGCACACTCCCCCTATCTCACAAACCATCCGAATGAGAAAGACAAGACACGCGGGGAACTGCTGGAGAAACAAGTACGAACTCATAAGCAGTTTTGTGTCAAATCCAACTCAGATAAACTTTAATAGAGACATTATTAATAATCAAGATACTAATTAAGATTAAATAATTACTATTTCATAATCGTTGAGAATATAACTTAAAAAACTAAGGGAATTGTGATGTTAGTGGTGATGTAGTTTCGCTTACAGACAGTTGCATAATCTCCATTATGTTAAGATTTTCACGGCGCAGCCTTTTCCAAATCGAGTGAAACGACACGCTTATTGAAGAAGCAAGTCACCAAACGAATGCCGTGGAGCAGGTGTTTGCTGTATTCTAATTAGATATGGCGGGAGAGGAATTGGCGGGGAAAAGCGTCGTCGCTTCAAATACTTACATAATATACAATCTCCATGGAAAAGAGGAGCAAAGAGATGTTGATTGGTTGGTTGGCTGGTTTTATGGCATGTCAACTCTTGCTGGGTTATCTGATGTCATTTACAGTTTTCCTTAGTTGAGGCACGGGTCGCTTCTTTTCAATTCTTCAAATAAGTAAAGTCGTCGGGGTGGTCTAAAGTCGATATCAGCCGGACTGTGAGGGAGTCTATCCCCTTTTAACTAGCGCTAGACCAAGGAGATAGTTTTGACATCAGAGGTGTGAGCGCCACACCTATAATCAGTTCTTCACTTTACCACACACATCTCTGTACTACTCTTACGCGGTGTTGGCGAGGGCCGCTATCAAACTAGGAACCTTGTGGTTCCTTGTCGGACGCTCTACCTACTCTCTCATCAGGAAAGGAGAGTCAAGAAAAGTCGATTGGCTGGTTGGTTGGTTTTACGGCATGTCAACTCTTGTTGGGTTATCTGAAGTTATTTACAAAGTTTTGCTTTGTTGTGGCGTACGTCGTTTCTTCTCTTAAAATCTTCAAATATTTACATAATATCCCATCTCGATGGGAAAGTGGCGTCAACAGAAGTCAGTTGGTTGGTTAGTTGGTTGGTTGGTTGGTTGGTTTTACGGCACATCAACCATCGTTGGGTTATTTTATGTTATCTATTAAGTTTTGCTTATTTGTGGCATACGTGGCTTTTTCAAATACTTACAAAAATGACCATCACAATGGGAAAGAGAATCCAAGAAGAGGTTTACAGCTACGGCTAACAGGTGGCGCTATTGTGGGGAGGTCTTACCCCTCTGCAAATGAGCAGTCGGTGTCTTCTATTGCCCAAGCTGATAGGGTAAAATAGGAAGTGGGCTATATGAATTAGTACAAAATTTAGGGGATCAAAGATTCCTTAATTTCGGTTTTAAATTCCCCTTTTATTCCGTTTTCACGTTGAATAAATTCCTTCTTATTCCTCAATTAATTCTATTTGATGGACACATTACAATAAATTGTACTACAGATATTAGTAAAACAGAGAAAAAGCAAAATTCAAAGTTTTATCACATCTAAAAAGAATCGTATATTTAATTACAGTTTATTTTTAAAAATCTGGAGCTTTGGACCGAAAAGAAAACCTACTATCAATTCAGTGTTAAATATTCAGCAGAACGCGCAGATACTACACTCTTGGTGTAGATGGGAAAGCGATCATATGAATGAAATAATATTTAAGATCGGTACCATTATACTAAACATCTTTAATAACTAACACACTAACAGTCGCACCTCTACCTACAATAAACCATCCAAACCGAATAAGTCAACAACCACTAAAATCTTGAAGACACTTCCAAAATAATAAAACCCGTACCAAACAAACAATTGCTAGAACAAATGAGAACGACCAGTGACATGGTTAAAAGCGCTTGGGTAAAAAATATGGGACACTTTCTCTACCATCTGGATCCCGATATAATGAAAACAAGAAGAAGACTTAAAAGTCTACACTTGAAGACCATAAAGTAGAAATATTCCGTCGTCTTTAACGAAACAATGGGTGGCGGGTGTAAAAATGAGTTGATTCCGTCAGCATTCCCCTCAGGGGGCGCCTCAGACACTGGGTGATAAACCCAGTTCTGCCCTTTTAAATCAAGAGGACAGGTTTTGTCTGGGGGGGAACTCCTGGCATCAACGATGTTAGCTTATAAGGTCCAGGACCAAAGCCTGAGTTAGATATGTTGAACATATCTACGTACTAATAACATGCAATTGTATTTATATATACAACAAAATAACGGTTTAGAGTGTGAACGGCAAAGCTAATTTGCATATTGATATTAAACATTTGATTTTGATAAATATGTGCTTAGTGTTATTGCTATCTAATTGTTTGGTTTTATCTTAATGAATATAAGCAAATATCTCGGGGATAAATCTTAAAAGAAATCCATTAACAAGAAGAAATAACTAATATTATTCTTTACTTCCTGTTTTAACTAAATAGTTAAATTAGGAAAATTTAGCAATAAAAGACGGGAGTGATAGAAGAGTAAGTTTCAGTTGTTTTTTTTTTGCGATTATAACCCCCCTCTTTTTCAAATCTTTTTATCTGCATTCTTATTTAGTTTCACTAGCCTTTCTAATTTGATAAATATTTTATTACATTAAAACTTATATACTTGTACACGGAGCGTGCATATATTTGCTAGTATATATAAAGATAGATACATAAACAGATAGATAGATAAATAAATACGCTGTTTTTTTATTTATCGTAGACGCTTTTAAAATATGTCTGCATTAATGCATATACCACTGAGCTAAACGCATTTTTAAAAATATCCACACAATACCTAGACTTTTTTGTCAGGTTTATATGTGCGTTTAGAACTTTAGTCGCATGTACACACGAATACATATCCTCCCTATAACACGAACCCACATGCACATGTGTATACTCTGCCCAGCGTGGTTTTGATAAAAGGAAACAACCTTTCCACTTAAAACATTTAAAAATACAATTTGTATTTTAGAGAGAGTTATTTTTTTTAAGTGTTTGAAGAAAGTTTTATTGAAATCGAATATCATGTGGATGGCTCTCTTAGAATACTAACAGAGTTGAAAGAGAAAGTTAATGGAAGATGGAAGAAGAAGAAGAGGAAATCTTTTCAAGACTTCGGTAGAAAATGGTAAAAACGAAACAATTGCTGTGTTGTCGCTAAAACTAACCGATACCAAACACACGAGAGACGGGTTGTCGATTATGAAGAGTATAAGATGTCTGCTGTGTTTATATCAGATTGAGGCTCAGATTGGAAAGAGAGAAAGAGGGAGGGAGAGAGAAGGAGGAGAGAGAGGGAGAGAGGGAGAGAGAAGGAAGGAGGGAGAGAATCAACGAAATTTTCAAATGAAAAACGAAAGAAAGAAAGAATAAAGGATGAAAGGGCTAAAAAGAAGGACTGGGTGAAGTATGGACATTTTTAGAGATAGTAAGAGTAAAAGGAAGGAAAAAAGAAAGAAAAAAGAAAGGAAATAAGAAACAGAATGAACGAAAGAAGGAAAAAAAGAAGAAGAAGAAAGGGTGAACGAAAGTGAAGACAAAAGAAAGAAACGAAGGAAGGAAGGAGCGAAGGATATGATGAAAGAAATGTGAATATTAAAGGAGCGAAGACAAGAAGGATGTTTGAAAGGAAAGAAAGTAGTAAAAAAAATCTAAGTGGAAGTTGAATGAAGTAAAAGATGAAAGAAAAAAGAAAACGGAAAGGTGGCATGATGAAGAAGGAGAATAAGAAAAAGAAAAAAATGGAAGAAAAAAAAAGAAGAAAGAAAGAAAGAAAGAAAGAAAGAAACAGGATGAAGGACGAGGATAAGAAAAAAAAGGAATGAAAGCAGGAATGAGAGAAGAAAGAAAAGAAAAAGAAAAGGTGATAGGATGAAGGAGGGATATAAGAAAGAAAGAAAGAAAGAACAACGGTAAGACGATGGAAAGAAAGAAAGAAAGAAAAAAGAGGCATGAATAAGATGATGGAAAGAAACAAACAAACGAAGCTAAGACGTGAAAGAAAGAAAGAAAGAAAGACAGAAATAACAGCTGTGAGACAATGGAAAGAAAGAAAGAAAGAAAGAAGGGGGAAGGAGAGAGAAAAAGAAAGAAACAAGCAAACAAAGGAAAAGGGATATGTGGCATTATGAAGAGCGATTTTAAGAAAGAAAGAAAGAAAGAAAGAAAGAAGAGGCATGGATAAAATGATGGAAAGAAACGAACAAACAAACGAAGCTAAGACGATAGAAAGAAAGAAAGAAAGAAAGAAAGAAAGAAAGAAAATGTATCAGAAGAATTTCATCAATTACGACTAATGAAAAATATCCTTATGGAATTGCGTTGTGTTATTTTGTGACGACATTTGACGTTGCCAAGATCTTGACGACAAGAAAGAAAAGGAATAAAATATGGCTGACGAGTCATCATCTATTTCTCTATCGACGTCATCTTCACGACCGGACAATATCTGTGGCGACTTTCATGTCAAATTATTCTCAGCAATCTTTTCAATAGTTCGCCTTCATGTTAACTGCAATCAACAATCACCCAAAGAAGTGATACTTTATCAATTAATCAACTCAGAGCTCACCTGCTCAATTACGTGTGTTGTGTGGTTGGTTGGTTGGTTGGTTGGTGATTGGCAGCCTTCGTCTACAAGAGACGATGGAGTAGTGTCAAAGTTGTTTTTTTTTAGAATTTGAACTACATAGCCTGGGCGGGTTCATATGGAGGATAAACTGTTGCCCATCCAGCAAATCCCCCCTCTCCACACTGCCGCTGTCAAAGGAAAGGTAAGGTACCAATGCAGTTTGGCCACGTTGGTGTCGCAGAATTTGATGGGTAGCACTGGATTTCAGTATCACACCATCTTAGGGACTCCGGCTCCTGATTTGTTTTAGGGGGTTTACTCCCCTAGCCTTTCCTTGAAAGGCAGCAGAGGTTTTTGTATCAGACTTTTCCTTGACTGATGGGTTGCCGACCAAGGCTAAGGAGACCCTTTTAACCCATTTGGAGATTTATGCGAGTACTAAGTACCCCAAAACTTACTATTGGTGTTCCTGTGGAATGAAATGAGATTAGGGAAACGGTATATTTTTCGTTTGAGTGTCAGATAAGCAACAGTACTTTCTGAATTTTTTTTTTTTTGGGGGGGGGGGGGTTGTACGTTCATCATCCTTTGTTTTTGTACAACCGCGTTTAAAGTCAGCATACCACCCTGTTATAATTTTTGTGGCTATCCTTTAGGCTTCAAGCAAGATCGCTGTCCAACGGAGATCATTTGTGTTAAGCAGAGCCCGATCCTTAGTGAAGAATACTTACGTTCCTCCTTAGTATCCCTTAATATTGGGTATGATCCTTTGGTTGCTCCTTGGTGCTCCTCAGTCTTTTTCGTCAATGAATGCAAATGGACGTCTGTCATTATCAGCCGATTAAGTAGTTAACCAACCGTGTATTCGGGCTGTTGATTGGCCGAGGTTTAAACCACAGGACCTCGCTTAGTCTATAAATTTAAGTGGTGGATTGCAGCATGGCTTATATATCAAAATAATCCAACTGTTGATTCCGACGGAGCCGAATAACACTTATCAAACCATTACATTGCTTGCACAGTATTTTTTTTACATCAGAAAGCAATGCTTTATCAACACACGAAATACAGATTTTTCCATTGTTTTGAAAGTTTGCAACTTTAAAGTAAAGTAAAATGGTCGGGGTGGCCTAAAGTCGGTATCAGCCAATCAGCAAGGGAGTATATCCCCTTTTCACTACCGCTAGACCAAGGAGATTGTTTTTGCACCTTCAGGTGGAGCGACACACCTACCATCAGCTCCTGACTTTACCGCACGGATCCCTGAGTTGGCGAGGGCCGGAATCGAACTAGGAACATTGTGGTTTATAGCCGAACGCTCTACCGACTGATCTAAACCAGTAGCTTCACTGAAAAAAACTGTAATTTGTAAACTAATAATCCGATTGGGTTCAAATTTTGACACGTGCCATTTGTAGGTTAGTACTTTATAAAAAAAACATATGGATTTTCTATTAGTGGCGTCATCAATAAGTAAGGTCCTGGACATATTAGGTGATGTGTTACTTTTCTCGTATTTCTTCAATTGTTCTAGCTAGATCTGTTATGTCTCTTAAATCATCTTCTACATGTTATGAATGATGAACAAAGGCCGCATCCCTAAAGGCCGCATCCCCAAAGACCTACTGTATAGCGAATTAGTTGAAGGCACCCAACCGGTAGGGAGACCACACCTACGCTTTAAAGACATCTGCAAGAAGGACATGAAGACATGCCACATAAACACCAACACATGGGAGGTTGGTGCAGAAAACCGAGCGACCTGGCGACTCCTTGTCAAACAAGAGACGAAAGCGAGTGAAAAAGAGAGGAAAGAGCCGCTACAGAAAAGGAGGCCAGGAGGAAGGAGAGACAACAACTCCAGCAAGCATCACTGTTTGTTTGTAGTCACTGCACCAGAGATTACCATTTAAAAATCGGCCTGTTCAGCCACTCGCGCAGATGCAATTAAAACATACATTGTACACTAGGCCATTGTCTTTAGCAGACGAAAGGATGCCAACGACCTGTTGGGGTTCCATCTATGGGTTAAATAGATGTTTAAAAAAATGATTATTAAAATATGTATTTAAAATGTTTGAAAAAAAATTGAATGAATAAAACAAAACGTCTTCGACATGAAATAACCCAACAAGGTTTGACAGGCCGTAAAATCCAACCAACCTAAAATATTTGTGACGCCTAACAAATCAAAGGTTTAGCTAAAATACGTATATAAGCACTGATGAGGATTAAGGTTCATGGTAATCGGATCCATTGCCATAGTGAACTGAGTTCAAATCCTGGTCCTGGCTGCTTTCATTTCACTAAGTGCTAATAGCTTTCCGAAATATATGAATCCAATTATTCTCACATCTGATATGGGTAAATAATAGGACTGACTGGGTTGTTTAACCGTGGTACGCTTAACCGGTCTAGGAGAAGGAATACGCAGGACTGAAACCTGTTAAAATCTACTTTAAAAATTACCTTGTATTGCATCCTACTTACACGGAGGGATTAATATATATATATATATATATATATATATATATATAATATATAAAATAAATATATAAAGGTTTTACATATCTATTTGTTTGATGACAAAGAAACAGTCACAACCATTTTATTTTCATGTGTCAGCAATCATCAGGTGATGTTGTTTCAAATGCAAGGAAAATCGAAAATTCTCGATTTTCCTTGCATTTGAAACAACATCACCTGATGATTGCTGACGCATGAAACTAAAATGGTTGTGACTGTTCCTTTGTCATCAAATAAATACATATGTAAAACCTTCATGTATTTATTTTATTATATTATATAACAGCTCTATTTCTATATTGAGCACTCTTCCAATAATACTGTATTTTGGCACACCGTTCCAGTAAAAGCAGAAACAGTGACAATCCCACACTATAGTATATATATATATATATATATATATATATATATATATATATATAATCTTATTGGCAAGGTTATTTCGGTCTAAGAGAAGAAATACTCTGGATTCAACCTGTAACGCTATTGATCTCCTAATCAGAATGGAGTGATGCGTTTAAACGTTTGTTTACTTTACCTTCTCCTTGTTGGAATGGCTGAGATGATGACGAGTCAACTCTTCCTTACATCTTGCACTCATTTCCGGATAGAGAAATGATGTGTCCACGTTGCTTACGGCACGGCTCTTACTTCTAATGAAGTGAATAGTGTGTGGATAAAGAAATGTTCAATATACTTATTTCTGTACCGGTACTACATCGGAGAGGGTGGAATCCTCGTTGTTTGGCAATTATTCAGTTGTTAACAGTTCTATGATGTTATGAAGTATGGATGCCAACTTGGGGTTGAGGGCTCTCTTGCTTTGTGCAATTTGGAGATTTTAGTAATAACACAAGGTCGCTTCTTTTCACTCATGAGTGTTTTATTTCCCCCAAATTACAACTGCGGAGAGCAGGAAATTTCATGACGTCCTCCGTTCACACATTCTCCCAGACTCAATTTTCACCTTGACCACTCAACTCCCTTTCTCTCCTTCGTCACGTAATATTCGCTCGTCCAATCAAACCACTTAAACTTTTCCGTTCTAATCCACACATCAGGACACTTTCTCGGCCCCACGTCACGCCCATTACGTAACAAAACCTGTTAAAATCCACTTTAAAAATTACCTTGTGTCGCACCCTGTTTGTGCGGCGGGTTTAGTATATCATATATATGATGTTATTGGAAACGTTTTTGGTTATATTAGAAAAACTGGGAAAAAATGAGAGAAACAAAAAACAAAATTCTAAATTATGAACGTTGTTTGGTTGGATTTTACGGCATGTCAATCCTTGTTGGATTATTTTATACCGAAGATGTTTTGTTTTATTCATTCTTGATGTGCATTCAAATTTTTTCACACAATTTTTGTAACTCATTTTAAAACAGATTTTTTTTAGATGGGACCTTAACAGGTACTGCCACTCTGAGTCTAAGTGGACCTGGGAGTAATGGTGATAAAGGGTACTCCACACTCACGAGAGCTGCAATATTGGAACTTCGCCATGAGATGTATTTTAACGTCATACCCAAGACAAGACTAAGGGCTGGATTTTTGTCCAGGTGTCAGATGATAACCATTATAACACGGGCGCCTCCACTGCCCTATGCAGGCCTCTTTTTTCTTTCTATTTTTTTTTTTCCTTTTTTTTTTTTTAGTCTACTGTAAATGTCTGGATGTTTGTTTTTTTTGCTTTTAGGAACGTGCAATAGGGTAGGTCGATTTTTCACGTTTTTTAAATATCAAATTGTCCATCTATGCGAAAGTTGTGTGTTAATACCAAAAATAAGATCTTTTACTAGCACCATTGTTTGAGGAAATAGTATCAAAGATCGTCTACTAAAATGCACAAGAATCCTCGTTTTCTAAAGGCTAAATTTTGCAAAAAGAGGATTTTTAGTGCATTTTAATAGATGACCTTTGATGCTATTTCCTCAAACAATGGTGCAAGTAAAATATTTAATTTTTGGTATCATTATTCAGTATACTAACACACATTTCACATAGATGGGCAATTTTATATTTTTTTAAAGTGAAAAATCGACCTGCCCTAACGTGCATGTATATTCGCTGGTATGGTTTAATGGTAACTGGATCCATTGTCAGTTGCACCTACTTCTATTGCGGCAAAATGGAACTTCAAAGACCGGCTTAATGCAGAAACAAAATCCACTTGACTTTTACTCACTTACTGCTCGGCATTTCTTGGTCTTTTCTTCCTTTTTTAATGAAGAGTTCCAGTGCCATGACACGATTCAAATTTCCTAGGCATACAGGGTTTCCGGTTTACCGTCGTCTCCACCTCTGAACCTTTGCTGGATTGTCGCGTGATTGATCTCGCGAGAGCGTGGATTCCTCCCCCCACCCCCACAGCAAGAGTCACAATAGAAGGCGAAAAGGTTATGCAATGTCGAGGAGATATCCTCAATTTCAAATCTGTACTTAATCTTATTCATTCATTATTTTCTAAAAAATATTCTTTTTTATGAACATATTTATAAATACACACACAAACACACACACACACACACACATATATATATTTATATATATATATATATATATATATATATATATATATATGAACACATACTAGAAATACTGTTTCTCAAAGAGTATGGTATATATATATATATTATATAATATATATATATATATATATATATGTATGTAATGTATATGAAAAGTATATAAAGGAATAAATACGATAGTATGTGGTATATAAATATAAAACAATATTAAATATTATTCTAAAAGATATCTGTTTCACTTTATGGGGTTTACTTAGTGTAATTCAAATGAAATCATTTTAAAATCAAAATGAAGACAATCGTAAAATGGTTAAATTTTCCTCCTTTTTTTCATTCAACAAAAATATGTGCTCTGATGAAGACCAGCGTTTATAAAATGTATTTTACAAGTGCCTTCATTTTAAAATGGTTTCAATTGAATTCCACTTTATAAACCCCTCAGGTTGAAAGAGATATCTATTAGCATAATATTTTGCATTGTTTTTCTATTTATATACCTCATGTATTTATATATATATAAATAAATATATATATATATGTATGTGTGTGTAGGGGGTTCGAATCGAACCCTTTATTCAATCCAGTGAGGTAGATTGTTCGCATTCCGTTAAACATGGCCGGATACAAATGTTAAGTTATTTCAAAGTTCTGAGAATTCTGCCGATAACGATATGGAGGCTCCCGAGTAAAACATGTTAACATTCTTATGAGGATATCTTTATGATATAATTTCAAACTGTCTCCACATGCTCACCACCCCTGTGAAAACAATCTCCCATCTCAGATGATTGAAAAATAAAGTTAAAATTCTTATGGGAGAAGAACTGGTATTAGGGAGACAACCTGTGGAAGATTCCACTATTGTTTGGATGGGGAACATGCAACATAGTCATGCAAATTGAGATATGTAACGTAGCTGTACCAATTTAAGTATGTAACATAGTCATGCAAATTCAGATATGTAACGTAGATGTACCAATTCAAGTTTGTAACATATGTATACAAATTCAGATATGTAACGTAGATGTACCAATTTAAGTTTATAACATATGTATACAAATTGAGATATGTAACGTAGATGTACCAATTCAAGTTTGTAACATAGGAATACAATTAGTATTATTTGTATTATTCCGACTATTGCCCTCATCTTCATTGTTATCTGTACAACATTTCGGTCGTTGTGCCCACCGGCCTTCTTCAGGTATTGTCGGACTCGGAAACCTTCTCAGACTCGGGAACTTTCTTGTCGTAATCGGGAACCTTCTTGTCGTAATCGGGAGCCATCGCGGAACTATGAACCTAACCATTATTCAGTCCTCGGGGGTATCCTGCTCTCATTCCCGCTAACCATAGCTAGGGTACAGGTGTTAAGCTGTGTTAAATCATTATTCTATGTTACTATCACCCTTGACCAGGATTGAACCTGCAGTCTAGAATAACTGTCACTTAGAACTGCCTTAACCTAACTCCTTTATCCACTAGGCTATGTGTCAATAGTCCGAATAATACAAATAATTTGTACCAATTTAATTAACGTTAATTATTATCCTTATCTTCTTTTGTTTTACTTATCAGCTGAGCTGTGAATAGTGATGGGCTGGCATTCTCTCTTCATCTTGTGGTCTGGAACAACTTGGATTTGCTGGGGTTCTTTCTGTCTTTGCGTTCATTGTTAGTTCTTAATTAACGAACACAAAAATTGGTGTTATTGTCTTTTTTAATTTTTAATTTTTTTCCGAACTCTTAATCTTATTTACCAAAGTAAATGCCCTCGGAAGACAAACCCTCATCTTAAGTTTGTCCACTGCAAACATTCAGCCAACTCTCCCTGTTCTTTTCCTTCCAGGCTCTTTTTCCTGTCAGACTCTTTTTCGTTCTCGCTTTCTGCCAATCAAAAACCAAAGTCCTTTATTCACACGCATCACTTCTTGAACTAATTCTGTTTTTTTTTTCTTCTGTTTTTATTTATTTAAATTATTATTACTACACTTGCGTACACACCAACCACCACACTGATCTAACACACTGATGCTCAAATTCATTATTATTTTACAAATAGCTAGATTCTTTAAATCATGATAGCATATTAACATTTTTAAACACCGTGTTTATTATATATTCTTATACGGATTCTTACCTAATTTCGTTAATCTATCTAATCTAAAATATTTCATTACATTTGATATAATGAATATGTAAATACCTTGGTACCCCCTCACTATAATCTGATTGGACAGTGTCATGTATAAATAGTCGACACTGTGTCGGACCTATACCTAATCCCTACAAGCTAAACTTACTCGCTCGACGACTCCACGACTGCTCGGAGACGGATTGCCATTCGACGTACCAGTTACTACTGCGATAATATACCAAATATCAACTTCAGAATATATCCCTTAACCCGGATATATCAACATTAAATCTCATACCTATGATCCTAGGTCGCATATTCCTGCTAGTATATATAAGAATATTTGGCATTACATTACCCACAAGGGTTGATATGCCGTTAAACAACAACTAACCAACCAAAAATTCAGTGTAATCTTTTTGTGAGAGGCATGTATTAAAATGTTGGCACAGGGCGTTAAAAACCCCGGTGTCTACTCTCTGCCTTGTACCAGACAAAGTTTAGCGTAGTAGATATCCAGTGACTAGTGTCTGCCTTAAAAGGACTCACACTACTGTAAGTAATTTTTGACGAAGTGAAGAGAAAAATGTACGAATGAATAATTCCACAAAGAGCGATAGACACAATGGTGGGGGAAATCTATGTACGGATTACCGTCAGGGACATAATCAATAAACGAATAAAATATTCGTATAACCTTATTTTAAACATTTGCAGCTTCTAAACGAGATAATTTGCCAACGTTTGGGCGCACAAAAGAACTTAGCGCCGGCTTTTATATATATATATATATATATATATATATATATATATATATATATATAAGAAAATGTTCAGAGAAATCGATATCAGTTTCGTGTATATAAGCAAGCTGATATTCGTAGGGCGGGAAAAGAAACAAGTTACGAAATCAACTCAAACGTGTATTAACATGGAGTCTCACTTACATAAAGACCTCGGCTTTTTTTTTTTTTGGTGGTTCATTTTTTTTCTTCTTGTTTGTTTTTGTTTCATTCTGCTTTCTTGTTTTGTTTCTGTTTCTGTTTTATTTTTTTTTTTGTACACACTCGAGTAAAGAATGTTAATTAGAGGTTCTCCGACTAAACGGGGTTGTTATTTACGCCACTGCGTAAATAATAAAGCTAAACACAAAAAAATCATTTGAGATAATCAATATTCGATTACGAAAAGACGCCTAGCTGGTTTAGTTAATATTTCAATGTTTATTCACACCATTATCAGCGTATTATATTCTTACGCTTCCTGTTTAAATACTAACTTAGCGATCATTAAGATCACTTTTAAGTCACATTTTTCTCTTTTCTCTCTCTCTCTCTCTCTATATTTATATATATATATATATATATATATTATATAGTCATCCACAGACACGGGTTTGAACTTATCACAAGTATCTTCAGTGTGGCTAGACATTTTCTGAGCTACCTACAGCCGGGTTAGAAATCCCGATCGTTTTCAAGCAGTCGGACAGCTTATCCTCTCGGCTATCATCCCCACAGAATATGAAGGGGATTTTAACTGTTTAATTACGCACATCTGTATGTATGTAAATGCGCATAGAGTGATCCATATTATATATATAATAATATTTATTTATTTATATAATATTATATATATATAAAAGTAAAGTAAGTTAAAATCGTCGGGGTGGCCTAAAGTCGGTATCAGCCAATCTATGAGGGAGTCTATCATCTTTTCACTAGCGCAAGACCAAGGAGATTGTTTTTTTGCGTCTGAGGTGGAGCACCACACCCTGTCATCAGCTCATTACTTTACCGCACAGTTCCCTGTGATACTCATATGCTGAGTTGGCAAGGGTCGTATCGAACTAGAAGCCTTGTGGTTTCTAGTCGAAAGCTCTACCGGACTGAGATAACCGGTCGTATTTATGCGCGCGCCGCGTGCGCGCTTGTGTGTGTGTGTGTCTTTTGTTCCACGCAGACGGAATAAAACAAATAAAAAAAATAAATGATTCCAACTGCTGAAGCAGTAAGGGTTGTCGATCCCGCGTAGTAAGAATTTATTGAGTGGATTAAACCACCCAGAGAGCCCATCATCATTACCCGTTCAAAAACACTACCACACCAAAGACAATGAGAAGAACTGAAACCCGATATCTTTTCAGGAAAACCCAGAAAATTATATATAAAGCCTCATGAATTATCTGTTTACCATTTTCAATAAAGTTAACGGTCTGATGTAACTCATAAGTATGCCAGATACCTGTGCGCAAGAATAGATATATAACCACAAAATGGTCGCTTTTGAAGCCTTTTTTCTTTACCATATATTTATATATATATAATATATATATATATATATATATATATATATATCACATCTCTTCAATTCAGCTAGACTCAGCAGGCTGCCCCCAGCCTGGATCAGTCAAACCCACAGTGAAGAGAATTTTACCTATAAATACACACAATGTATAGACTGCCTGAGAGAGCTCAATCCATTTTAGGAGAGCCTTGCAATGTAAAGAGTATCAGCAGCCGTCAGCGAATTTCCCTTCCAGAGAGCTCAACCCACCAGGGGTGGGGAACATAACCACTAAGCCACGGGAACTTTCCCCCGTTCGCGAGTCGTCTAGTAATATAATGATACATACTAGCAGGACCTGTGGATATACGACAGTATGATATTTTAATTATTACCACGTCTGATATGTTTACTTAAGAACTATTGCTATATTTGAATATTCTAAAAGTATAATAATCTTGATAGTACAGTCTCTCACTGTTTTTTCTTTCTTCCTTTCTTTTCATATTTTCATTATGGTCGATTGAAAAAGATTAGCGTTATCGCTTCAACGT
>CM042157.1:99523749-99528749 GCA_023376005.1 Doryteuthis pealeii | reverse complement strand
TCCACCTTGACCCAAGTGGTAGTACCTATAATAACCCCATCTATAAGTTAAATAGAAAAAATAAGTTTTAAAAATGTATTTTTTTAAAATTGAGTTAAAAAAAGGAATTTTCAATACTCATCAAGAATGAATAAAACGAAATGTATTTGGCATAAGATAACCCAACAAGAGTTGACATGCTGCAAAATCCAACCAACCAAACAAACCTGAGCGCATTTGAGGTATTCCGGAAATATTTTGTAAATGTCACATAGTTTTCAAAAATATCTCTTCTTTCTTTCTTTCACCTTTATAAATTTAATAACGCGTGTCCAGGTTATAAGTACATTGTGCCTGTTATTTTAAGAGAAAAAAAATGTTCTTGTTTGTGTTTGACAAAGATAAATATAGAAACTAAAAGGACATTTTTCTTCTTAAAAATATTTCTGCTTAGTTATTTTCTTTAAGTTTTATTCTTTTTTATTCTTTTCGTTTTATTTATTTTATTTTTATTTATTTATTTATTTTATTTTTTTGCGTAAAGATGCTTCCATAACTACTGTATCGAGGCGACAATAAGGAAATGGGTGAAGGTCTACGCAAAAGTTTGGTACAAATAAACAGAAAAAAGGAGTGGAAAAAGTGTATTATAATGGAGATATTGTGTTTGTATGTCTTGAACCGAAACTATATTACTACTCATGTCACAATTCCCTTTAGTTATTATACGTCACATTCTCCATGATTTTTGATTTTTTTATTTAAACCGCAATTATTAATAAAATTGCTTTATATTATTAATACTGATGACCACATCTTCATATCAATGTCATGCAAATATATGTATATATTCCTTTTACAAACTGTTTCCATACAGCCAATTCCGGGCTTGGTTCTCGTATCAACTAACCCAAATCTTATCATAATGGAGATTGTGTGTTTTTCTGTCTGTAACCGAACCTATTCAACTACTCAAGTCACAATTCCCTTTGTTATTTACGTCACATTCTCCATGATTTTATTTTCATTTCAAATTCAATTATTAATAAAATTGATTTACATTATTTATACTGTTAACCATATCTACATGCAAATAATATGCAATTGTATTTATATATACAACAAAATAGCGGTTTACAGTGTGAATGAGAAGGCTAATTTGCATATTGATATTCAAAATTTGATTTTTATAAATATATGCTTGTTATTATTGATTTCTAATTGCTTTGTTTTATCTTAATGAATATGAGCAAAAATCTCGGGGATAAATCTTAAAAGAAATCCATTAACAAGAAGAAATAACTCTAACTTTATTATTTACTCCCTAATTAAACTAAATAGTTAAATTAGGAAATTTTAGCAATGAAAGACGGGAGTGAAGGAAGAGTAAGTTACAGTTGTTCTATTTTAGATTATACCCCCTTCTGTTTTAAATATTTCTATCAGCATTTTATTTAGTTTCATTAACCTTTCTAACATAATATAATATTTTATTACATTAAAACTTAAATACTTAAGTACCGGGGGTGCATTTATTTGCTAGTTGAATTTAATAAAAGGTGGCGCAAGGAATTTATGGTTATTCAAGAAAGAGAGAGAGAGAGAGAGAAAGAGAGAGAGAGGGGAGAGATAAAAACGGAAGAAAGAAAGAAAGGAAGGAAGAAAAAGAAAGAAAGAAAAAATGTGGTTGGTTGGTTGGTTGATGGTTGGTTGGTGGTTGGATTTTACGGCATGTCAACACTCGTTGGCGTTTTGTTTTATGCATTCTTGATGGGATTCAATTTTCTTTTATTCGAACTCAATTTTTAAACACGTTTTTTCAAACTCATGTTTTTCTATTTAACCAATAGATAGAACCCTAATAGGTACTACCAGCCAGGGTCTGGGTGGGCCTTTGATTAATGACGATAAAGGCGTACTCCACACTACTCAGAGCTTCAGGAAAACTCTGAATTTAATCTTGTTAAACTCCGCTTAAAAATGGCCTTATGTTGCATCCTGCTCGTGAGGAGGGGTTGATATATATATTATATATATATATATATATATATATATATATATATATGAGAGGTATCCAAAACTTGGTAGAAAGGGATGATTCTATATGTGATTTCTAAGATATACTGTATTTTTATTGTATGATCCAGTATGTATAAATACAATGAATCTTTAAATCATTAAAAAGAGCTCAATGTATAATAAACTTTTTAGATTATATACAGAGCAATATTTATCTTTGAAAGGAAGGAAAAACTCAACACCGTTATTCCATAATAAATTTATTTCCACCAATTTTGGTCGAAATAAATTTATTATGGAATAACGGTGTTGAGTTTTTCCTTCCTTTCAAAGATAAATATATATATATCAGGGTTGATATGCCGTTAAATAAAACAAACACAACCATCCTATATTGTGTATATTTTCACCCATAGCCTTGTGCCACACTTTGTCAAATCGAAACGAATATTTCTGGCAAGTATAAAAGAAAAGAAAAGAAAGAAATGCAATCTTTACATGTCCATCCTTCCTAGCCAGATGCATGCGTCCGCCAAACATCCACAACCCCCCCACCTAACCCCATTAGCGGAATTTATTTCACATCGACTTTGAACCCGATGTCAAGCTCACCTGTCCGCCCCCCTTCGCGCGATTTTTAATGATTTCTCCCTACCTGCACAACAGCGCCCTCTTCAAATGCACTGTCGTCAAATCAATTCAAAGACTCGATCGCCCCTTCGTTCGCTGCGGCCGTTTGCTGAAGGGTCTTCTCAAAACTAACAACTGCCTCGCGCACTCAGCATTGATAACCCCATCGTCTCTCGTCGGGGCAAAATCGGCCATGATTACTTGATTTCAGCAGTAATTCAAAGACTCATTAAACGTTGCTCTCCCTCTCCGTAATCTCTACCTCTCTTCTTTATTCTTTTCTTCTTTTCTTTCTTATTTTTCTATAATCTTTTCCTTTTCCTTTTTCTTTTACTTTCACTTTCCTCCTCTTTGTCGTATTCGCTTTTGTAATGAGACGTCCAATGTTGCTGTTTGCCGTCTTTAAATGAACAAGACATCGATCGTGTTCCAGCGCTGATATGCTTGCTTAAGCTGGATAGAACTCTTCAATCCAAGAGAGAAAGGAGGAAGAAAAAGCACACACAACTTAAATCCGCTAGTAATAGACGCCGAATCGAACTGTGTAATTTGAGTTTTCCATTATTCGTCCCTTTTCCAGCATCGGAGTTCATCTAGTCTCCTTGAAGCTCAATAAAAAATCAAAATGGCGGATCTATTACCGTTACTAACAGTTCACTTAGAGATGTTCACTAAGCTAGGGCGCCTCCTATAGTGCGCATGTACGTGGGTGAGTCAAAAAGTAATGCCATTTTTCATTTCAAGTTTCTTTGATAAAACTAAGACCTACATTGAGACCCTAACAAGACTCAGCGCAAGAATCCGACGAGTAAGACCCAATTTGCCAATCGACAATGTTCTCCTTCTGTATGATGATGCCCAACCACACAAAAGCACCAGGACAAGGGAGAAAATCGCCTCATTCGTGTGGACAACTTTACTGCATCCTCCATACTCATTAGATTTAGCGCCTTCCGACTATTATCTCTTCGGTCCCATTAAAGAGGGTTTGAGAGGCAAACATTATTCCAGTGTCGGGAAAGTGAAAATGGCTCAAAGGACAGTCAACAGAATTTTACGGGGCAGGGATATATGCTTTCATTCGAAGGTGGAACATTGCTATTGAGAGAATTGGTGATTATGTGGAGAAGTGGGGATGTGATCCACAGAGGACCAGCTTCATTTTGCTGTATGATACCTGTTCATGTGTTGGTAATTATACCTGCCTAAACAAAATGGCATTACTTTTTGACTCACCTATGTGGAGAAGTAGGGATGTGATCCACAGAGGACTAGCTTCATTTTGATGTATGATACATGTTCCTGTGTTGGTAATTATAACTGTCCTAAACAAAATGGCATTACTTTTTGACACACCTATGTGGAGAAGTAGGGATGTGATCCACAGAGGACCAGCTTCATTTTGATGTATGATACATGTTCCTGTGTTGGTAATTATAACTGTCCTAAACAAAATGGTATTACTTTTTTACTCACCTATGTTCAGAAGTAGGGATGTGATCCACAGAGGACTAGCTTCATTTTGATGTATATACATGTTCCTGTGTTGGTAATTACCTGTCCTAAACAAAATGGTATTACTTTTTTACTCACCTATGTTCAGAAGTAGGGATGTGATCCACAGAGGACTAGCTTCATTTTGATGTATGATACATGTTCCTGTGTTGGTAATTATAACTGTCCTAAACAAAATGGTATTACTTTTTTACTCACCTATGTTCAGAAGTAGGGATGTGATCCACAGAGGACTAGCTTCATTTTGATGTATGATACATGTTCCTGTGTTGGTAATTATACCTGTCCTAAACAAAATGGTATTACTTTTTTTACTCACCTATGTTCAGAAGTAGGGATGTGATCCACAGAGGACTAGCTTCATTTTGATGTATGATACATGTTCCTGTGTTGGTAATTATACCTGTCCTAAACAAAATGGTATTACTTTTTTACTCACCTATGTTCAGAAGTAGGGATGTGATCAACAGAGGACCAGCTTCATTTTGATGTATGATACATGTTCCTGTGTCGGTAATTATACCTGTCCTAAACAAAATGGCATTACTTTTTTACTCACCTATGTTCAGAAGTAGGGATATGATCCACAGAGGACTAGCTTCATTTTGATGTATGATACATGTTCCTGTGTTGGTAATTATACCTGTCCTAAACAAAATGGCATTACTTTTTTACTCACCTATGTTCAGAAGTAGGGATGTGATCCACAGAGGACTAGCTTCATTTTGATGTATGATACATGTTCCTGTGTTGGTAATTATACCTGTCCTAAACAAAATGGTATTACTTTTTTACTCACCTATGTTCAGAAGTAGGGATGTGATCCACAGAGGACTAGCTTCATTTTGATGTATGAT
>CM042157.1:99513749-99518749 GCA_023376005.1 Doryteuthis pealeii | reverse complement strand
TCCATATATATTATATATATATATATATATATATTATAATATATATAAAGGGACAGCAAATATCTAAAAAAAAATTGTGGTATCTAGCATTATTTCTAACTGTGATAGACAGAAAAAAGAATTCATTTTTTCAACTTATCCCGTTATTTAGTCACATTGATGCAAGATATCTTGTGTTGATTAGTTAGTTTTCACTATCTTTATTTAAACTCATTTTTATTAATCTATTTATATTTTTGTAAATAAGCAACGCTTCATATTCATAGTTTAGAATTTAGAATAAATTTTGAACACTACACAAATAAAGAGTAAACCCTGAGTAATGATATAAGCAACATTTTAATCAAATGAATAAACATATAAACATTTTCTGAAACATTTTGAACACGAATTACGTCACATAATTTTGGAAAAGAACGCTACTAACGGCAATAGAAGACGAAGATTTTAGCTCTCTATTCATAATGTAGAAAAAACATCGTCTATGATGGTTTAATGTAAGCAAAACGAAACGTGTATCGTTAGCAAATACTTCAACTAAAATATAATACTCTGAATATTTTGTTTTTAACGAACACACACATACATACATACATACACACGCACACAAACACACACACACACACATACACACACACACACCCACATATATATATATATATATATATATATATATATATATAATATATATATTATATCATGTCACGCAAGCAGTACGGATATACCTGACAATCTCTCGCCAACCTTCCCTATCATTCATTGCCCTTGGGAGGTCCTCTGCGCAGATCATGAGCTCGTCCCCGCTTCTCCAGAAGTGTCCTGCATGCCTAGTCCGTCTCACCCGGATGGTTTGTAAGATGGAGGGCAGGTGACCATAAAGTTGCTTCTTTGTGGGTTACTGCTTCCACGACTTGTTCCAGACTGCACGCAACATTCTTGTGCAGGTCCCATCTAGTTTATTCTCAAGGCGCTTTGTTAGGGCCCATATGATGCAGCCATACAGCAGTACTAATATAACCACAGCCTGGAAGAATTGTCGTTTTAGCTTGTCAGTGAGATCGGATTTCCATATTACTGATAATTTGTTTGTGGTCGCCCATGCCTTTCCTATACGTGTATTAACATCGCTTTCTGTGGAGGAGATATATCCGTACCCTAATAATGAAAAACAATTCATTTTATACAGCAACTATTCATTTTTCATAAGCACCTTAGAGAAATCGATACAGGATTAATTCTTAAGCGATGTCCACCATGTTTGAATTCACAGTTTTCCTTCTCCTAGAGTTATCACCGTACCAAGGCTAACGAACCCGAACGGCAATACTATTTATCCGATAATGAGGAAAGAAGCTATTTCATTCATATCTCAAGAGCAACCACCTCCTTGATTTGATCTCGAATCACCGGAATTATTCCGATAAAAAATGCCCATTTTGCAAACTCCAACCCTTTTTATCATATATGTGCTTAAAGGTGGTGGCTAAGGGTTTTAGTGTCCACGGTTATAACGTTAAAATTCATCAAATAGTGAAGTTCAAATGTTGGGTTCTGGGGGGGGGGAGTATTCCTTCATCACACATTACTCCCAGGTTCACTCTGGTCCGGAGTGGTAGTATCTTTTACGGTTCCATCTAGGGGTTAAATAGAAGAAAAAATAAGTTTAAAAAATGAGTTTTAAAAAACATGTGAAAAATTGATAAAAAATATCCATCAAGAATGAATAAAGGGTAATTCCACGTTAAATCATCCAGTCCATGTCACCCACCCACTTCAACTCTTCTGAAATTTTATCCAAATGTGGATTATGTTAACGATAGACGATCCCAATATTTTGAGCTTCCAATTAAAAAAAATGGCGGAGTTATGTCGATTTTTAGCTCTCCAAATTTGAGTGGGGTCACAAAAATGGCGACTTTTTGCAACCTATTTTTGTCGGTAAAATGAGTTCTAGAACTTCCCTACTCCTAAAAATTGATTTATAACATCCTTTATCCAAAGGAGACCAAACATTCTATAAGAAAAAGTCTTAAAATCAACCAAATTTTAGTTATTGATGATTTCTGATTTTTTCATAGCAAGATCAATATCCCGATGTGGCACTGCATCTATGACAATTTTTTTTCTATTATCATTTCAAAAATATTGAATATTATTTGTACCAAAAAGATAGTTTGATTTTTTGGAAAAAAATTCAGAAAAATTAAAGTGGGTGGGTGACAATTTTCTTTTTCTGAATGAGTTGATATGTAATTACCCGATAACAAAACGTCTCCGTTATAAAATAACCCAACAAGGGTTGACATGGCGTAAAATCTAACCAACCAACCTATACCTTTATATCTGGCACAGAAAGATGGTTTAGTACATTTGTATATTTTGTTTTCTACCCGTATGTCCGATGCAGGTACTCTGTCTCATTTTACCAAGCTAGCGTAGCCTTGAATTTATTCATTTATTCAATAGTTCTGCTCAGACAGAGTAACCTTCTCGTAGTTTAAAGTTGTTCTGACCTTCAGGGTGGATAAAATCCGATACTGATCTCAGCACCTTTGGAGAAATTCGAAGAGGTTTAGCATTCAAGACAATTTATGGAGTGTTTCGTTCTTAGTCCTCAACGTTCTTGAATGATTCCGTTTCTGTGAATGATTCGGTATGTACTGCCTCAAGTTCTGAGATATTGACTTATCAGCGAAATCGACGTCCTTATCTTTATTCTTTAGATCAGAGTCTTCGAGTTGCAGAAAAAGAATTCCAAGATATTGGTAACCTTCTCATTGCTCTTTAAGAATTGCTTTAGGTTATGAGATAAAAGATTTTGATATTTCTACGAGGTCAGTCGATTAAGTACTAAGTTTATTATCGACTAAAATTACAATTCAATTTTTATCTCTTTGAAAATAGCTCCCTAGGCAAGGTACACATCAATGAAGACTTTGAAAAGTTATCGGCCCAACCAAAGGTAGAAAACCCTGTTGGCTGGGGCTTTAGAAAACACCGACTGCGACTCTGCAGAGGGGTAACATTCTCACCACAAGAACTCATCAACGAAGACGTTGAAATGTTATAGGCCAAACCAAAAGTAGAAAACCCTGTCGACTGGGGCTTTAGTATACACCGACTGCGCCTCTGTAGAGGGGTAAGATTCCTCTAAGTACTATTTTTATTATCAACTAATTTACAATACAATTTTTATCTCTTTAAAATAGCCCCATAGGCAAAGAGCACATCAATGAAGACGTTGAAATGTTATAGGCCAAACCAAAAGTAGAAAGTCCTGTCGGCTGGGGCTTTAGAATACACCGACTGCGCCTCTGCATTGGGATAAGATCCCCCATCCCCAATATTAAGTTTATCATCAACTAAATTTCGATTCAATTTTTATATCTTACAAAATAGCTCCCTGGGAAAAGAACACATCAACAAGTACATCCCCAGAAGATCCCAAGTAATTCCAGACTCGGAAAACGGAGGAAATGCCTGCCCAACAACAGACCCAGCTATTCAGATACTCCGATCCAGAATAGCAGATATGAAGAATAGCAGATATTAAAGATCCAGATTAGTATATATGTATTACATACTCCTTCAATTTGACGCCACATAACATGCAAAAAATGATTGTTAATCATTTTGCAGTCAATAAATACTTTTAATTGATTCCGTTACGTAAAATTATGAGTTCGTCCTTACTTCTCCACAAGGTTCTCAAAAGCAAGAAAGAAAGAAAGAAAAAAGTAAGAAACTAACAATGAGGAATGAAAATCAATGAAAAGAAAGAAAGAAAGGAAAAAAGCTAAGAAGAAAGGAAGAAAAATGCCAATAGAAAGAAAGAAGAATAGTAAAAGAACAAAGAAAGAAATAAAGAAAGAAAGTAAGAAAAATGATCAAATGAAAAATGAGTAGAATTACAGAAGAAGAAAAGAAAAAAAAGGACGATAGAACTCACTTCTCACTATCAACTGGTCCACATCGAGGAACTCTCTAACAATGGATTTCAAGATAAGCACTATAAAAACAAGATTTTTTTTACTAACATCTGGCTTTTCTGCTATTTGAACAATTTTCCCGAACAGGTATTGAAACTTTCGTCTTGAAGGCCTCCAGTGCCGTTGTCTCACCACTCAGTTAATTACACTTCACAACAGGAGGAGAGTCTGTTGGGCAAGTGAGTAGCCAATCATTGTTCAGAAAGATGTAAAGATGATTAAGAAAAATGGCTGAGTTCTTATGGTCGATGTAGGGTTAATGTAGAAAAAAATAGGTAGCCTGAAAGAATGAGATATAATGAAAGAGAAATGACAAAAGAAGGAAAAAAGAAAGAGTGATGGTCGTAAAAAGAACGAAAGAGTGATGGTCACAAAAAGAAAGAGAGAAAGAAAGAGAAAGAAAAAAAGAAAAGAAAGAAAGAAAGAGAGAAAGAAAGAGTAATGGTCAGAGAGAGAAAGAAATAGAATTCCAAAAAGGAAGAAAGAAAGAAAGAAAGTGTGATTGCATAAGAAAAGAAAGAAATAGGAAATAAAAAAAGGAAAGAAAGAAAGAAAGAAAGAGTGATGATCAAGGGAAAAAAAAAATTAGAAAGAAGGAAAGAAAGAATGAAAGAAAGAAGAAGAAAAGAAAGAAAAGAAAGATGATGGTCAGAGAAAAGGAATAGGATGACAAAGAAGAAAGAAAAAGAAAGAAAAAAAGAAAGAAATACTGATGGTCACAGAAAGCAATAGCGATGGCGATGAAAGAAAGAAAGAAAGAAGATTGACAATAGGAAAAATAAATATAAAAGAAAAAGAAAGAAAGGATGAATAAGGTCATAAAAAGTAAAAAAGAATTGACAAAGAAAGAAAAAGAAAGAAAGAAAGAACAATAGTCATATAAATAAAAAATAGGAATTACAATAAAAGAAAGAAGTCGACTGAAAAAAAAAGGGGAAAATCACAACAGAAAATGGGAAAAAAAACATAGGGAAAGAAAATATAATGGAAAAAATGGAAGAAAAGAAAGAA
>CM042157.1:99491249-99508749 GCA_023376005.1 Doryteuthis pealeii | reverse complement strand
TAAACATTTATTTTCATTTATTTATTTTCATTTGCTTATTTAATTTTTGTAAGTATACAGTATGGCTTTCCAAAAATAAGTTCCCGATTTGTAACGTTTTTCTATATTTGAACACGCACACATAGACATATAAACATACAAACACACATATACACACGTACACACACATACATATAGGTATACACATAAACACACACATACCTATATATATATATATAATATATTGTTCATTTTTATGTATATATATATATATATATATATATATATATATATATATATATATGTCTGTGTGTGTGTATGTGTGTGTGTGTGTATGTCTTTCAAATATATTTTCTATAGGGGTCAGATGTCGAGGTTTCATTAAGAACTCAACCTCCGCATTCCTGTCTAATCTTAGACTTTCTCCATCATGTAAGAGGAAATACATAAAAAGATCCAAAATGAGGCTCTAACTTCATCAGCCTGAATATGGCAATCCTACAGAGTGACGACAAAAAGTCTGGACGTGTTGTGAGATACTGCTGGAGTTCTCTGGTATTGATGATTCGTCCCCGAAACCATGCCTGAACCAGGAATCATCCGTTTATGAGGTTTTTGTTGAATCGATGATACTGTGCAAACAGCAGCCATTCTATTAATATATATATACACACATATATATATATATATATATATATAATATATATATATATATATATATATTATATTGTGTTATTTGTATTATTTGGACTATTGTACTCATCTTTATTGTTATCTGCAGAACGTTTCGGTCGATGTATCCTCTGTCCCTTTTCAGGTATTTCTTTTCGGAATCGTGAACGTTCTGGAACTCTAGAACCACCTCCTCCAACCCGGGAACCTTCTTCTCGTAATCGGGAGCCTTCAAGAAACTTATAAACTAACTCTTTATTCAATCCATGAATAATACAAATAATACAAATTAACAAGCCTCATCTAAAAATTTCATAGAAATAATATATATATACATATATATATATATATTCGTGCCTAGACTAACGAGCTTAAATCGTTTTCTCGTAAATCAAGTTTCTCGTATATCAGATCAAGTTTGTCCTATAAAATAAACTGAAATGCTATAAATATGTTCCAGCCCCCTCCTAAACAAAACCCTTTTTTTTCTTTTTAAATAAGAATATAGCAGTGTATTGTTTAAAAGCATAATATAATAGAACGCAATGAATTATGTGCTGTTTCAGGTTTTAGCATTTATTTTTTAATAAATATTTTTCTTTGGCTTTATAAATTTAGAAACTTCATTTTAAGTTCATTAAAAAATCAAGTTTCTAAATTTATAAAGCCACAAAGGGATGGAAAGCTCTGTTTCGCTGTTTCACGGCTCATCTGTGTGACAAGACAAGACAGGCTGCTTATCCTCTCAAACACGCAAAAATACAGAAATTAAGTAGATAATACGTCTACACACGCGCGCGTGCGCACAAGTTTAAACATCGATTTAGGTGTCCCAATATATGTTACGGTTTAATTTTTAATTTAATATCTAATTTTGATTTTGATTTTTTTAATATTTTTGTTTTTTCCTGAACTTCTTTGAATTCAAAACGCTTAAATTATCATATAGTTTTAGATGTATAGAGAAATTATATACAACTAAATCAGCGGTCCCCAACCTTTTTTGCGCCACGAACTGGTTTCATCAAGACAATATTTTAACAGACCGGCCTTCATATGTTCCGGCCTACATTTGCTCGATAATCGTTAATGACGTAATCTAATAATAAATCATCCGCAGTGGTCTTATGTCAAATGCAAACATCAACAGACAATAAACAACATTTTGTTCATAAATCAAGAATCAAGAGGCACAGAAGTCACTTTTCAAAATAAAACATCAACATTTAGACTGATAATCAATAATAAAAAAATGCAAACGTTCTGTGCGGACCGGTACCTAATGGCCCGCTGGTTGGGAACCGCTGAATTAAATGACGCAGATAGCCAAAACAGGTGTCCATTGTTCCGTACGTCACATGCGTTGTTCCTCGAATTTGCTGTTGGGGGTCATTTAATAATATAGTTTATAACATAATATGAATTCTCTCTTTATGGATTATTAATAAATATGATGGAGGAAGACGATCCCTTCACGAGATTCCCTCCCAATGTAAGTACCAACAAAAGGAGGAAACTGACATCGTCAAGTATTACGAAGTGACAACCGCATATAGAGGTTACGCTCTACAATGTCTACCCTAACTCAACAAAGACACAATGTCAATATAACCCGTGCAACGCCATTTCCCGATAGAATTACCATTGTGACCTGGAACGAATAGAAGCAATATTCCATTTACCGTTGGCAGACAAAGCAACAAGCTAGCCGTAACTTAATACGGTTCCTGCATTGTCATCAGCCTAGTGCAGAATAGTACATTATTTATCTGGCACTATGGACTCATTGATACCATGTAGCCAATCAGGACTCAAGGAATGCAATCACCCAAATACCTGCATGGAATATTCCTGATTGTCATGAATATCAACTGCTTTCTGCTTAGTTGTTGTTTATTCAAACCAACAGTATACTAACTCACTCACTTCAACAGGATATACGAGTTTCTCTGAATGTTTGAGGTGAGGCTTGAGGAATAGTATTATCTGTGTTATTCGGACTATTGTCCTCAGCTTCATTGGTATCTGTACAACGTTTCGGCCGATATACCCTCCGGCCTTCTTCAGGTATTTCTTGTCGGGCTCGGGAACCTTCTCGGACGCGGGAACATTCTTGTCGGACTCAGGAAACTTCTTGTCGTAATCGAGAGGCATCATGGAACTTTGAACCTAACCCTTTATTCAGTCCACGGAGGTATCCGGTTCTCATTCCACTAACCAAAGCTGGGGTAGAGGCGTTAAGCTGTGTTAATTATTATTCTATGTTACTGCTGCCTTTAATCAGGATTGAACCTGCAATCCAGAGATACCTGTCACATAGAACTGTCTTAACCTAACACCTTTATCCACTAGGCCATGTGTCCAATTGTGCCCTGGATATGACGTTAAACTGCATCTAATCGTCAAGTTCCAATTCTGAAGCTGTGGGGAGTACACCTTCATCACCATTACTCCAAGTTCCACTCTGGTAATAATAATGATGATAAAATTGATACTGCTACTACTACTACTACTACTACTACTACTACTACAAATAATAATAATAATAATAATAATAATAATTATTATTATTATTATTATTATTATTATTATCATTATTATTATTATTATCCTTTTTTCCTCTTTCTTCCTCTCTTTGCTTCTCTCCATCATTCTATTTCACTCTCTGTCTCTCTCTCTTTCTCTTTTTCTCTCTCTCTCTCTTTCTTTCTCTCCCAATGTATATATATATATATATATATATATATATATATATATATATATATATATAAATATATTTGTATGTGTTTTGTGTGTGTTTGTGTGTGTGTGTGTGTGTGTGTGTGAGAGAGAAAGAGAGAGAGAGAGTGTTTGTAAGTAACGAAAATGGAAATAAATCCGAAATAAATGGGAAAGTTAAAAGGAAAAACAACATAGTAATATGGATTAAATATTAAAATATATTTCATACATATAAGTCTATTGTTTTTCCTTTCATCTTTCTCTCTCCCTCACACACACACACACACTCTCTCTCTCTCTCTCTCTCTCTCTCTCTCTCTCTCTCTCTCTCTCGCTCACTCACTCACTTACACACTCTGCTTCTCTACGTATGTTCGTTTCCATACTTTTATTTCTATCTTCCTTCCTCTTTCGCTCATTCTTCTTTCTTCTTTGTTTTCTCACCAATCATTCTTAGTTTTTGTTTCCAATTCCGACCCCTTCCTTCCACCACCCCACCCAGCCCCGTGCATTCTGTTACGTCAGCAATCGGCTAAATAGCAAATCCGCTATTAGGTACAACGTTAATTACGATGAAGATTTTTTTTTCATTTGGATACGAAACAATAAAACCAAAAACAACAAGAGAAAAGAATCTCTCACACGATATTCGCAATAACAGCAAATTCGATTTATGATTACAGAGGTGTTTGATAAGACGAGAGAATTTTGGTTATTGAAAACTACATTTATATCGGAAACGAAAATCTCTTAGGGGATCTCATTGTATAATATATACAGTAGGCACTGCCAAAGTTGCCGGAAAATTCGTATTTTACAAAATAAATTCACCCCCTCCAATTGAAAAAAAATTACCAAAAAATCAGGAATTTATACGATTTTTATAACATTTTCAGTGTTGATTTATCAATGAATGAATTGTATATTTTTTAATTTTCGAAAATTGTATTTTTTTCCATCGTGGGGGGAGGGGGGGGTTAATTCATTTTGTAAAATACGGATGTTACGGCAACTTTGGCAGTGCCTACTGTATATATTAGACAATGAGGTCCCCTAAGAGATGTTTATGGCCATCTTTGTGATATCGTCGGCGGCCTAATGTCAATTAGCGAGGGAGTCTATCCCCTTTTCACTAGCGCTAGACCAAGGAGATTGTTTTTGCATCTGAGGTGGAGCGCCACATCTACCATCAGCTTCTTACTTTAGCGCACAGATCCCTGTGCTACTCATACGCTGAGTTGGCGAGGACCGGTATCGAACTAGGAACCTTGTGGTTTCTAGCCGAACGCTCTACCGTTGAGCAAAATTGACCGAAAAATAGTTTAAAATGTATTAAAAATAAATTACATGTGTAATATATTTTGCTTTTTGTATTGATACTCATTATTTTCGGTTTAGACAAAAAATTGACCTTAAATAATCAATTTAATTAATTTTAATTCGTTTTAAAAATAAAAATGAGTTAATATTTTGGCAGTGCCTAATATACAGACAAACCTTTGTAGGCGTGTAGTAGTTACCGTCGTAGGAAATAGACACGACGAGACGAGTTCAAATCCTGGACGAGACTGTTTGTAATTCACATAGCACTAATACAATTGGGAAAGATATAAACCCAATTACCCTCCCTCTAACTATGGGTAAATAGTAGAGCAGATTAAGTTCTTTAACCTTGGCTTGGTAATTCCTCTAGAAGGAAAACACTTAATTCAAACCTTTTAAACTCCATGTAAGAATTGACCTCGTGTCATATCCTGCTCGTGCGAAGGGATTGGTAAATAGATAAGAGAGACAAATCTCTTCTTATCAACGGACTAATCGGGTAAGAAGTGGTCCGTATATGGAAAGGGATTATTTTTGAGTCCTAAAACCAGACTGAACTGACTGAGAACAGACTCGGATAGATTATATATCCACGGTCTTAGGCATATCTGACCATGCGTCGAGGATGGTGAGAAAGTGTTCTCGAACGGAAAGAGTTATCTGCTTTTTTTAAGAGGACAGACACAAAATGTGGCCTGTCCTCCGATTGATTCTCGATTGGTAACTTGGGACTAGAAAATAATGATCTCTAAAAAAATAACATCAAGTTTTGTGTTCGTTAATTGACAACTAACCAACGACAAGATAACTTGAAATATATATGAATATGAAACAAAAATATATAAATATATAATACCGGGCATGTATTTATTAGAACTTGTTTAAAAAACAAACAATAAGGACAGTTTAAGTTTGCATACGCAAATTTTGAGTGTATATAATATAAGGTTGCTCTTTATTCGTCTATATATTGACGATTTTGGGTAATGTGACGTAAGCAAGGACGTAGTTTTGGTTCGAGACAATTTGAGACTGAATCTTCATTATTAACAGATACAACTTGGTGGCACTGGAAAAGTTGTTGAGATCGTCGAATCGTGTTTTTTCTCGCAAACAAAAATACCATCGTGGCAGAAGAACCCTGAAGCCATTATGGGTACTAGCAAATATATGCACCTTCCGGGTGCGAGTATTTAAGTTTTAATGTAATGAAATATTATATTAAATCAGGAAGGCTAATGAAACTAAATAATAATGCAGATAAAAAGATTTGAAACAGAGAGGGGTATAAAAAAATAGAAAAACTGAGACTTTCTCTTCCTTCACTCACGTCTTTCATTGCTAAAGTTTCACAATTTAACGATTTAGTTAAAATAGGAAGTAAGGAATAAAATTACAGTTATTTCTTTTTGTTAACGGATTTCTTTTAAGAACTATCCCCGAGATTTTTGCTCATATTCAATGAGATAAAACCAAACAATTAGAAATCAATTATACTAAGCATATATTTATCAAAATCAAATTTTTAATATCAATATGCGTATTACACTTCCCATTCACACTGTAAACTGCTATGTTGTTGTATGTATAGATACAATTGCATGTTATTAGCATGGAGATATGATCATCAGTATAAATAATGTAAAACAATTTTTTACATAATTCAGGTTTAAATAAGAATAAAATCACAAAGAATGTAACGTTGATAACTAAGGGAATTTTGACTTGAATAGTAGTATAGTTACGGGTACAGATAGATAAACACACCCTCTCCATTATAATAAGATTTTGGTTAGTTGATACAAGAACCAAGCCTGAAATTGGCTGTATGGAAACAGTTTGTAAAAGGAATATATATATATATATATATATATATATATATATATATATATATATATATCCCAACTTCCACTGAAATAATCAATCTCAATAAATCGCCCCGATCCTGTCTCTCTATTCACGTGACAACCGTTCACTCAATCCGCGTTCGGTCCTGTATTTCCCCGATATCATTTTCAATTCCCATACTGAAAGGATGGACCCCTGACCCCCAGACTGTCAATCACCACCTTCGCATATGTTGAACTTGGCGTTGTATGAGTATTGCTCGAATCGGCTCAGTACATCACACGATTCTCGTCCTGTAAAGCCTTAGAGTAGAACAAGGATACGATCAAAGAAAATGTTATGTGTTTATGTTTATCTTGAGTTATTTGTATTTATTTATTAATTTATTTCTCTCATCATTTCTGATTTCATTTTTCTTAAATTCATTTTTTCTAATACATACGCACTTAACATCGAAGGAAATGGAATCGTTGACCCGAGTTCAAATCGTGGACGAGGCTGTTTGTGATTCACTTCGAGCTAATACCCTAATACCCTTCCTCTAGTTTTGGGTAAGTAGTATGGTATACTAGGTTCTATAGCAGAGTTTTTCAACCCTTTTCATCGTAGGACATAGTGAGCTGGGCAATAAATTGATCGAGGTACACCATCTGTATATAAACATATCATTATTTTATCATTTAAATTTTAAAAGAAAAAATGTGCTACAAGTGTAAAAGAAATCAATGTTATTTTTATTTCTAAATCAATAAAAACAAATAAATATTAAAGTAATAGAATAAAAATATAAGAGGATGATCAACCGTCCCCAACATTCACGGCACACCTACGGAAGCTTCACGGTACATTAGTGTGCCGTGTCACACTGGTTGAAAGACTCTGTTCTATAACCTTGTTTAAGCAACCAGTCAGCGAGAAAATTAGAAGTTCTAAGGATTCTATAAACAATCCGGTCGACTAACGCCCCTTAGAAGCTTGCAGGGATTCAATTAATTTTATAATTAGCTACACTGGTAATATTAATAGCAGCAGCAGCAGCAGCAAGCGAAAATAAGCATAATGTTAAGAGACACTGTTACGATATTTGTGGTTATTTTTAGGCTTCAAGTGAGAGCACTTTACAGTGGAGATCCCTTGTGTTAAGCAGTCTGAACTTTAGGGAATAATCTTTTGGTTGTTTCTTGGTGTCCCTCAGTGTTGGTAAGAAGCCTATAGTTGTTCCTCGGTGTCCCTTAGTGTTGGGTAGAATCCTTTGGTTGTTCCTCAGTGTCCCTTGGTGTTGGGTAGAATCCTTTGGTTGTTCCTCAGTGTCCCTTAGTGTTGGGTAGAATCCTTTGGTTGTTCCCCGGTGTCCGTTAGTGTTGGGTAAAATCCTTTGGTTGTTCCACATTGTCCCTTAGTGTTGGGTAAATCCTTGCGTTGAGCAAAGTCCTTGGTTGTTGAACCGTTCGTCAATATCGAATACGTGCAAATGATTGGAGGTTTAAATATTTAACTAACCACGTATTCGAGCTGTTGATTGGCTGGCTTTAATCCACGCGTCCCCGCAGAGTCTATAAGTTTAAGTGGCGGTTTCCAGCACACATTATATACAACAAAAACCCCAACAGACATAAATTTATATATTAATACTCGTGTTCCTTAATTGTACGAGCGTTATTGTTACGATTCGTGTGGCCATTTTTAGGTTGTAGATGAGAGCAGTTTTTAAGTGGAGATCCCTTGTGGCATTAAGTTTGATCCATGGTAAAGAATCTCACGAGCAATTGAGTGACAATCCACCAACGTCTTTAAATAGTTAACCAATTAAATATTTGAGCGTTTTAATTGGCTGATTCAGACTAGGTCGTCTAGAAGAGTCTATAATACAAGTTGTGATCATGAGCAAACCTAATACACGAAAGATATTCCAACAGTTATCACCTTGTAACACCTTCTGGTTAAAAATGAGACCGTCCAAATCGCCCAAAATCACGTGTCCCCACTTCAGCTAAATAATGAACCATTCCATGTTTAATTAGAAAGAAAGAAAGAGAAGAAACGACATGTTAGACAAAAATATAATAAAAAGAAAGAAAGGAAGAAAGGAAGAAAGAAAGAAAGGAAGAAAGAAAGGAAGAAAGAAAGGAAAAAGGAAGAAAGAAAGAAAGAAAGAAAGAAAGAAAGTGGGGAAGAGATAGAGAGAGGGGGTGAGTGCAAGGAAGCGATGACGCTAATCTGTTTCAATCGAACATAATGAAATGATGGAAACAAGGAAAGAAAGAAAAAAGACTAAGAGAGAGTTATATCAAGATTATTATACTTATAAAATATTGAAGTATTTGCAATAGTTCTTAAAGTAAATATATCAAGCGTTGTAATAATTAAATTATCATATTGTGGTCAACATGAATGTCTGAATCAGATGTTTGTGGTGTAATGGGTATCGTCGTAAGCAATGAATTCGGTGACTCAAGTGCAAATCCTGAACAAGACTGTTTGCATTTCACATAGCGCCGATTCCAATTATTCTCCCCAGCTATGGGTAAATAATACGGCAAATTTGCTTCTTTAACCTTGGTATGCACACTTGTCCGGAAGGAAAATTCTGAATTCAAACCTGGTAAGTTCGACTTTAACGGCACGCGCCGCGGGGGGGGGGGGGATACATTGTCATTTTGACTTTTTGGTTAAGCAATGATAAGCCTGGTCGGTATTTAGATGGGTGATCACGTAGATATGAGGTGTGTCTGAAAAGTAATGAGACTGTTGTCACAAACAATTTATTTAAAATCTAAACAAGAAACTAAATGTTTTCTCCTCCAAAGTAGTCCCCTCTTGAATATAGAGAATCGGGAAAAAGAAAAAGAATCCCGATTTCTCCTGCCACAACTCTTGTCCCTTCCTGCGCACTTCCCAAGCTGAAGTGGCTTAGTGTTGCTAAGTGTTGGGTAAAATCCTTTGATTTTGCAGAGTCCTTGGTTGCAGATCCGTTCATCAGTGTCGAATACGTGCAAATGAACAGCTTTCAAGATCGGCGATCAAATCGAGCGTGTTCATTGACTGACTTTAATCCACGAGCCCACGCAGAGTCTCTAAGTTTAACTAGTGGATTTCAGCACACCTTATATACCGAAATAATCCAATACAACTTCACACCGTTAGGTTGAGCGGCGATAGGCCTGGCCGATATTTAGATGGGTGACTATGCGGAGAGACAAGGTACTTTAAGCAGCTCGATGCAGACTATTGTTAATTTGCTGAATCTTTATATATCCGAGGTTTTCTTTGAGAATTTAGGACGTCATTTTTCATTTCGAATCACTGATTTAAACGCATATTATATTTGTTACGATTTTTGTTGCCATCCTCAGGCATGAGCACCCCGGAGCAGAGCGCCCTTGTGTTAAGCAGAGCGCGCTCCTTAGTGAAGAAACTTTTGGTTGCTCCCTGATGTCCCTCAGTGTTGGGTATGATCCTCTGGTTGTTCCTTGGTGTCCCTTAGTGTTGGGTAGGATCCTTTGGTTGTTCCTTGGTGTTCCTTGGTGTCCCTTGGTGTTGGTCATGATCCTTTGGTTACAGGTCCGTTCGTCAATGTCGAATAACGTGCAAATAAACGGCTGTCCATGTCGGTGATTAAATAGTTAACTAACCACATTCACGCTGTTAATTGGCTGTGGTTTACTCCACGTGACGGTGCTGAGTGTATAAGTTTAAGTGGTGGATTTCAGCACGCCTTATATAACAAAAGCTGCAACAATATTATCTCTTAAAAAGATAGAAAGAAAATAATTGACAACGAGTCCTTTTTGTTTATGCTTTTGGTTCGTTTTTTTGTTTGTTTGTTTTTGTCTTTTGTTTATTAATTTGTTCTTTTCTTTGTTTTTGTTTTCTTTTTCTTCAAAACTTCTTCTGCATAAAATAAACCAGCAACGGTTGACATGCCGTAAAACCAACCCAACCAACAAACAAACAAACCTATGCGCTATTCATGCGCGCAATTCTTCGTCGTCTCTAACGCGAACATTTCTCTGTCGTGGACGTTCCTGTCTTTTTTTTTTTTTGCTTTGTTTTTGTTGTCTCCGGTGTTCGTTCCCCCCCCCCGCCTCGATGAGTTCTATCGGTAGAAAAAGAACCGTTAAGTTGAGCAGCGATGAGTCCGGCGGATATTTTGATGGGTGACTATATGGATAGAGCATCTTGAGGCAGATTATTGTCATTTTGCTGGATCTTTATATATTCGAGGTTGTCTTTGAGAATTTGGGACCTCATTTCCCATTTCGAATCACTGAAATAAACGCATATTATGTTTTTTTTCTGAAAAGGAAAGAAAGAAAAACAAATGACAGCGTGTCCGTTTTGTTTGTTAATTTTACTTCGTTTTTTTTTCTTTGCTTTTGTTTTTTTTTGTTAGTTTGTTCTTTTTTTTTTGTAATATTTTCTTTTTCTTTTCTTTCTTTTCTTTTTTTTTTTTTTTTCGATATTATCTTCATTTATAATTATTTGTATTCATATTAAAGATTGAAAAAAAAGAAAAAAAAAAAGAAGAGAAACATTTGTCCTCTGGCTGCAACACGTTGAAAACATCTCTTCTTTGTTAGTGCAAGCTACACCGATGGAAAATTGAAAATAAGGAAACCATTTAAAATTTCCCGATGCTGTAAGCAAAACAAGATTATTTCCGGAATTGCAATGGAGAAAAAAAAAAAGAAAAAGAAAAGAAGAAAGAAAGAAGAAAAGAAAGAAAGAAAGAAGGGAAACATATGTGCCCATTAAAACTGAAAAAAAAAAAAAACGAATGCAGGAGAGAAAAAAAGAAAGAACGAAAAATCTCTTTAATTTTTCTCTAATTATCTTTCCTACACATATTGAAAAATATAAGTCATAGAAGTAATTATTTACGAAAAGGAAATTAGTTCAGTACAAGGTGGGAGGTATGGAGGATGCAGTTAGATACATAATCTCTAAGACCTCTCACTGGGACTCGAACACTTTAAGAACTCACAGTGAGATTCGAACTCTCTCAGAACTCATATTGAGATGTGAACACTCTAAGAACTCATATTGAGATTTTAACACTCTCAGAACTCACAGTGAGATTCAAACTCTCTTAAAACTCACAGTGGGATTTGAATTCTCTCAGGACTCACAGCAAGATTTGAACTCACTCAGAACTCATATTGTGATTTGAACTCTCTAAGAAATCATATTAAGTTCTATCAGAACTCACAGTGAGATTCGAACCCTCTCAGAACTCATATTGAGATTTGAACTCTCTAAGAAATCATATTAAGTTCTATCCGAACTCACAGTGAGATTTGAACCGTCTCAGAACTCATATTGAGATTTGAACTGAAAGAGTTTAAATTTCACTTTGAGTTCGTAGAGAGTTCAAAATGTCACAGTGAGTTCTGAGAAATCACAATGAGATTTGAACTCACTAAGAAATCATATTGAGATTTAACCTCTCTTCGAACTCACACTCTCTAAGAATTCACAATGAGATTCGAACTTTTGAAGAACACTGTGAGATTCGAACATTCAAAAAAAGGATTTATCCTACGGTTAAGATTTGATACAATGTAACATGTACAGGGCATCCAGCAAGAACACTCAAATCACAGAATCAAAATCGCTAAAAACTCACAGTGAGATTCAATCTCTTTAAGAACTCACAGCGCTCGGAAGTTAAGAATGTAACCGGTATCGAAGTTTTAAGGCCAATTCTTATGTAGTTCGGAAATATTTGATGGGAAGGTTTTGAACGCCAAGATATGACGTTCTCGGGAATGCAGTTTATTCAAATGTACGCCTTTTTTAAAAGAATGTGCAGAGGTCAGATATTATCTACCGGAGTTTCACCTAAAGGATCTTCAGGATAATTCTACATTTAGGTGAAAACCTAGATAGGTAGTATCTGACTCATTTTAGGTTTTTTATTTTTTGCACCACTTAGTATGTATTAGTACACTTTTTTTTACATATTAGCTTAGTCAGCCTTAATGGTACTTTTTCTTTTAGCCACGGGTTTTGGTACTGAGTAATTTTTAAAAAACTGTACAGATGATTTGGTCTTTTTCCCGGTACCTGGCTGTATTATTACTTTATTTAGAAATTGTATTATCTGTTGTTTTCGCCGTTCGAGTCATATATATATATATATATATATTATATATATATATTATATATATATTATATATATATTGTTATTGAGAAGTCCACGTATGGTTCTTTGTTGGTATATCAGGTGGGTCTAGTTCTCAGTGGGAATATTATATTTTTGTATATATATATATATATATTATATATATTATATATATTATATATATACATGTCTATAATATATCTATAATATATATTTGGGGATTTGTGTGAAGCATGAGTTGTGAAATAAATATGAAACTCAGTTGGTGTTGAAGCGTTAAGTTACATTTTATTCTATATTTCTGCAGCTTGACCTTCCTTAAACAAGTTAATCTAGACTGACTGTTTTCTGTAGCTTTGGCGCTTTTATATCTGGGGATACTGGTGGTCTGTGGCTTGGTTGGCTGGGGTGGGATTCCCCTCTGTCGGTGGGATAATTGATGTTTTGTGATGACCTCCTTTCTCGTGGTGCTACGCCTGGCTACTGGAATGTGGGTAGTTCTTGCCAATTTCCAACAAGGGGACACATTGAGTTCTCTCAATGACGAATATTATAAATTATTTCATCGTAAGGAGATTTCATCTCTCAGTCATAGGATAGGATGATATATTTCTATATATGAAAGTAAGTAAACAAACAATGTGTTTATTTATTATATGGCCTTTTTAGCCGACAATTTTTGGAGGATATGAGTTTAGGCCGGCATATATGTTCAAATGTAAGGCTAATCAAATCGAGAAAACGTCAATACAGGGATTGACATTTTCTCGATTTGTTTAGCCTTACATTTGAACATATATTCCCGCCTAAACTCATTAATTATTAACTAATTAATTTTAAAAATTAGGTATGATTTCAATTAAGCACATATCCTCCAAATATATATATATATATATATATATATATATATGTGTGTGTGTGTGTGTGTGTGTGAGTGTGTGAGTGTGTGAGTGAGTGTATTTAGGCAGCATTTCTACTTGTAGGCATGTATTGTTGAACATTGCATCCATTTTTTGTCTGCAATTTTTTTTCTTTTATCCTTTCATATTGCCGGATTATTTTAATATCTGGTGAAAATTGGCTGATGTTTTTGACATTGATTGTCCTAGTACTTTCCGCCTTGTCGAGGGCCATCTTCAGGGTAATTTTGAAACCGTACAACAATGGGTTGTTCCATCTCCTATTTATATAGTTGTGTTTATTTTATTGTTGTTGTTATTATTAGTGTTATTATTATTGTTTTTATTATTTTTTTAATATTATTATTATTTTATAAATTGTTAATGTAATTATAGGCATTTTAGAACATTGGTGCTATTATCAATTTTTTTTTGTTTAGTTTTGGATTTTTGTGTCTAATATGACCTATATATATATATATATATATATATATATATTTGGAAAAAGACAAAGAAGATTCTGTGTAAAATTATAATATTCTATTTCAGGAGACTTAAACGAATGTCGATTTCCAAAGTAACCATTATCAGATGTGACTATATTGATGTATTTCATTATTTTTAAAGCGGTCTGTGACAGATTGGCTTAGTTTTCTGCAAGGGCACGTGTTTGTTTGTTTATTTTGACTTTTATCCGTGTCACAGTACTCTATCTCCTCAAAGATTATTTCTCTAGCCAGTCATAGATTTTCTTCTCCGCCAGATGACTCTCATAGACGTTCAACTGATAAATTCATTATATTTTCTCACATGGATATCTAATTCCTAAACTTTAGCTTATATCCTCAAATGTTGTGCTTATTTTATGTAAAATATTTTCTCTGTAACCCATATATCCTCCAAATATATATATATATATATATATATATATATATATATATATATATATATATATCATGTCGCACAATCAGCCCGGATATGACAATCTTACCAAAGTTCTCTATCATTCATTGTCCAAGGGAGGACCTCTACGCAGCATACAGTATCCGCACAGAGCTGGTCAATGTAGGTCCTCGCTGGGCGGCCCACATTAGCACCAGTGCTGCTGTATGGCTGCACTACTTGGACCCTAACGAAACGCCCGGTGAATAAACTAGATGGAAGTTGTACAAGGATACTGCGTGCGATCTTGAACAAGTCGTGGAAACACCACCCCACAAGGAAGCAGCTGTACGGCCATCTGCCCCCTATCTCACAAAGCATCCGAGTGAGAAAGACATGACATGCAGGACACTGCCTTGTGCCTGATTCGGCTTAATAATCAGGTAAAATTGAATGTATGAAATACCTGATTTGAATCATATGAGTATTTCTTTTTCCTCTGTTTGAAATATGCTAATTGATTTATGTTTGTCTTTAAAAATAGATTTTTCTTTGTCTGCAAATTTTGGAGAAAAACATTAATCCGGATTTAAGGAATTTTATGATTAAATAAATTCATGGAAATGATTTTTCTTTGTTTTGATTTAAGATTTTTTTCCAAAAAGACACAAGGGTCAAAAAGAAAGAAAGAAAGAAAGAAAGAAAGGCGATGTCTAAAAACAAAGAAAAAATAATAATAAAACTCAGAAGAAAGAAAGAAAAGGAATGAAAGAAGGAATGAAAAAATGAATTAAATAGGAAACAAGAAAGAAAGAAAGAAAGAATAAATGAAGAAACTAGAAAGAAGAAAGAAAGAAAGAAAGAAAGAAAGAAAGAAAGAAAGAACGGTGATGATTAAAAACTGCAAGAATAAAACAAAGAAAGAATGAAAGCACATGGGAAAGTGACAAAAACAATGACAGAAGGAATAAAAGAAGAAACTTGAAAGAAAGAAAGAAAGAAAGAAAGAAAGAATAAAAGAAGGAACTAGATAGAAAGAAAGAAAGAAAAAAGAAGAAAATAAAGAAGAAACTGAAAAGAAAGAAAGAAACTGGAAAGAAAGAAAAAATGAATGAATATAAGAAAAACCTAGAAAGAAAGAAAAATGAATAAAAGAATAACAAAGAAATAAGTAAATAAATGAAGAATGAAAAAATGAAAGAAAGAAAGAATGAAAGAAAGAAATGAAAGAAAGAATGAAAGAATGAAAGAAAGAATGAATGAATGAAAGAAAGAATGAAAGAAAGAATGAATGAATGAATAAAAGAAGAAACTAGAAATAAAGAAATGAATAAAGAAAGAAGAAACTAGAAATAAAGAGAAAAATACAGATTGAAGAAGAAATTTGAAAGAAACAACGAAACATTTTTTTTCTTTTATAATCTTTTTTGTTCTTATCTATCGACATAATTCAAAGGCCGGTTTCGTTTCTTTGTGGATTATTTCATGCAAAATCCATCCTGGGGGAATAATACTACTGGCATTATTTAACCTGGGGAGACAACTAGGTTCATACCCTTCCCAAATGGGCATTAGTCCGAAAGTGAACGTAATAGCGCGACTAGAGTTCGAACTCGCTTACTACGATGTCGCAGCGCGGCACATTAGCTACAACGCCACGGGGATTTCCCAACCTCAAGTCAGCACACAAGCGTCACCTTCTTTACAGCCACCTGTTATTGTGTGGTTACCCCTCCAACATCTAACCAATCATATGGGTGCTAGGGCTTGACATGGCCAGCCGATTGATTTTAAGAGGGTCTCTTTGACCGGCCGTCTAGCCTAAGTAAGGACCAAAATGGAGTGTTGCATGTCATGCTAAGCCACCAGGGTTCCATCCTTAAGCATCGCGGGTCGCCAACCACGGTCAAAAGGTAGCCCCATTGGGGAAGACTTACCACTCTGCAGAGGTGCAGTCGGTGTATTCTAACGCCCCAGCCGACAGGGTGGGCCATTCCAGTAGACCATAGACGGAAAAGGAAAGAAAGCGAAACACTAGACAAATAACGGATTTTAAAGAAGCTGTGGAATATGAATATGACGGTGATGCTAATTGTAGTTTGAGAACATGGAACGATCACCATCAACTTGGAAAAGAAACTGGGTAACTGGAGATCAGATGAAGAATGGAGACCATCGAGACCAGAGCACTGTTTAGATCAGCTTATAATACGCAGAAGTGTCCTGGCGATCTAAGGAGACTTGCTGTCACCCAGACCTGAAATAACCGAAGGGTTGACATGCCGACCAATCAACCAGCCAACCAACCTGCTTGCACTAAAAGGTCATATTTGGTCATCTGTCGACCTCCAGTGACCACAGATGAAACTGAAATCAGTCACACGTAGCTAAATCTCGAACTTGCAAAAATATAAGGTCGCGACTTTTTTAACCACCAACAAATGCACATAGAGAATGGCACGAACGTCAATGATGCTTATGGACGTAATCCAGGTGCATGACATGCAACAATCGACGTTGATGGGTACTTAGGCTAGACGGGCGGTAGGACACGTCCCCAATCAATCAGCTGGCTACATTAAGCCCTAGCACCTATAAGGTATTCCCAACCGTATTGTTCTTATGGCAAACCTCCATTCCTTTTTTTATCATATATGTGCTAAAAGGCGGTGACTGAGGGTCTTAGTGTCCTGCGTATGGCATTAAACTACATCAAATGGTGAAGTTCAAATTTTGGAGCTCTTGGAAGTGTGGAGAACCCCTTCATCGCCATTACTCCCATGTCCACTTTGACCCGAAGTGGTAGTACCCAATTATGGCCCCATCTATGGTTTAAATAGAAAAAAAGAGTTTTTTAAAAAGTGAGTTTTAAAAAACCGAGGCTAAAAAATTGAGTTAAAAAAATTAATACTCATGAACAATGTATAAAAGAAAACATCTTCAGCATAAAATAACCCAACAAGAGTTGACATGCGATAAAATTCAACAAACCAAACCATCAGAAGAAATGTCCCAAGCAATACACTAAACTTCATGAGGTAATGAGGCTCCC
>CM042157.1:99483749-99486249 GCA_023376005.1 Doryteuthis pealeii | reverse complement strand
AAGTGTAGCTTAGAAGTATGGGACACCCACAGAGATAAGAACACACTAACAATGGTCTGCTAATCTTGCTTGCTAACCATTATACCACATGAGGCGCCCCACGCACAGATAAATAAGTGTGAATAATGGAAATGAATCCGACAGATATGTTGAAAAGATAAACGGAAGAAAAATATATCCGGGTAATTCCATGTCAAATCATCCAGGCCAAGACACCCACCCCCTTCAATTTTTCTGAAATTTTGTTTAAGTGTGGATTATGTTAAAGTTAGAAAATCCCAAAAATTTGAGCTTCTAATTCCAAAAATAATGTTCAATATATGTGAAATAATAATAGAAAAAATGTTTTGTCATAGATATCCCACATCGGGATATTGATCTTAAAAAATCAGAAATCCTCAATAAATTAAAATTAGTTTTTTTAATAGCATATTTGAATACATTGGGAAAAATGCTTTCATAAACAAATGTTTCGTAGTAGGAAAGCTCTATAACTCATTTTACAGACAAAAATAGATTACAAAATGTCGCCATTTTTCGCGAACCCCACCAAATTTGGAGCAAAATTGAAGGAGGTGGGTGACAATTTTACTTTTTTGTGGATGATTTGACATGCAATTACCCATACACTTTGCTATGGATGAAATTTATTGATATGCCGACACGTGTTTTGACCAGAATTTGCTTACACATACAGTATTCTATTTAGAATTATTTCTAATATAAAATAAAATGATGATAGAAAAACACATGTAATCAAATGGTTTTCATTAGAACAGTTTTTTCTAATATAGGAGAAATATTCGAAATTGATTTCGTCGTAAAATGTAATTTTTTTATATAACTCAAAAGTGTTTCCGGGTTTGAAAAGTAATCTGGAAATATTTTTAACTGTTTATGTTCGAGAAATTTGTAACGAAAGATTTTTAATGGTTGTTTGTTTTTTTTAATATTTTTTACCATTATTTCATTTCAATTTGAATAATTTTAAATAGAATACCTTATGTGTAACCAAATTCTGGTCGAAACATGTGTCGGCATATTAATAAATTTCGTCCATACTAAAGTGTATATATTTTTCTGCCATTTATCTTTTCAACAATATATATATATATATATATATTGCTTAGAAATTTAAGGGCTTCTAAGCTTTTTTAAGATCTCACACTAGACATTAAATTTTTTTGAAGTCATCTTTGTTGGGTTTTTGTTCTCGAGATTTATTGTGATTTCTCGAGATTTAAGTTTCAGTGTTTTGTTTTGTTATTTTCATTTTCATATACGCAGTAGTTTTTTTTTTGTTTTGTTTTTTTTTTTACACCAGATCACTGAAGGTAAGTACCTATGCGCTATATCAGTACTTGGATGGGTGACCGCTTACGAGTAGTGGATACGGTATAAAATAAGTAAAGTTGGCGGTGTGGCTTATTGCCTGGTAGCGATGGAGTCTCTCCCCTTTTCGCTAGTGCAAGAACAGAGTGATTGTTGTTGCATCTTGGGTCAAGCGCCACACATGCCATCGGCGGTCCACTTTACTGCCATGATGCTCATGCGCTGAGTTGGCGAGGGTCGGTATCGAGCCCGGAACCTTGTTGTTCCGAGAGATAGTCCCATAAAATATAAACAATCTTCAAATAGATTAATTTGACCCATAGAATAAAAGTAAAACTATTTTATAACAGAAGTTGAAATATAATCTTTTACAGAATGTAAAAGACATGACAAGAATAACAATTTTACTAGCAGGACCTGTGGATATTTCACAGTAAGATACTTTAATTAGTACAACGTTTGATATGTTTACTTAAGAGTTATTGTAAATAATTCAATATGTAAAAAGTATAATAATATTGATTTAACTCTCTCTCTCTCTCTCTCTCTCTCTATATATATATATATTATATATATATATATATATCACACACACACACACACACACACTCTCTCTCTCTCTCTCTCTCTCTCTCTCTCTCTCTCTCTCTCTCTATCTATCTATCTATCTCTCTCTCTCTCTGTCTCTTTTCTTTTCTTTTCTTTCTTTCCTTCTTTTCATATTTTCATTATGTTCGATTGAAACTGGTTAGCGTTCTCCCTTCTGTACGCTCACCCCTCTCTCTATCTTCTCCTTAATCTCTTTCTCTCTTTCTTTCTAAGTGACAGTTATCTCTAGACTGTAGGTTCAATCCTGGCCAGGGGCAGCAGTAATAATAATTAATACAAGCTTAACACCTGTACCCCAGCTATGGTTAGCGGAATGAGAACAAGATACCTCCGTGAACTGAATAAAGGGTGAGGTTCAAATATCCGTGATGGCTCCTGATTACGACAAGAAGGTTCCCGATTTCGAAAAGAAGGTTCCCGAGTCCGAGAAGGTTCCTGAGTCCAACAAGAAATACCTGAAAAAAAGACCGGAGGGCACATCGACTGAAACATTGTGCAAATAACAATGAAGATGAGGACAATAGTCTGAATAATACAAATAATACTAGAATATATATAG
>CM042157.1:99476249-99478749 GCA_023376005.1 Doryteuthis pealeii | reverse complement strand
ACACACACATATATATATATATATATATATATATATATATATATATATATATATATATATGGGTGTGTCAAAAAGTAATGCCATTTTGTTAAGACATATATAATTACCAACACAGAAACATATATCATACATCAAAATGAAGCTGGTCCTCTGTAGATCACACCCCTACTTCTCCACATAGTCCACCGTCTCTCTCAATAGCAATGTTCAATCTTCGAATGAGAGCATGTATCCCTGTCCCGTAAAAATCTGTTGACTGTTCTTTGAGCCACTTATTTACTACAGATTTCATTTCCTCGTCACTGGAATGATATTTGCTTCTCAAACCCTTTTTCATGGGGCCGAATAGATAATAGTCTGAGGCAAATATTATTCCAGTGACGAGGAAGTGAAATCTGTAGTGAGGAAGTGGCTCAAAGAACAGTCAACAGAATTTTACGAGTTAGGGATACATGCTCTCATTCGAAAGTGACATTGCTATTGAGAGAGACGGTGACTATGTGGAGAAGTAGGGTGTGATCTACAGAGGACCAGCTTCATTTTGATGTATGATTCATGTTCCTGGAATTACTTTTTGACTCACCGTCGTATGTATGTATGTATGTATGAGTTCATGTGGATGATGGTTGTACCAGTTTTGAGAGTGAAAGAATCGTGCATAAAAACCTAAAGCGTCAAGGGTTACACCTGTCATATTGCAGAGAACATGGAGAGTTGGAAATGTCAGACATGTGGTCGAATTCTGCTTTCTAAGGCTGGATATGTCAATCATAGGAAATCTCATCGGGGACAATTCATGCAAACTCCAGGAACAAACAATGTGTCTTGTGCAATCTGTAACAAAGTCTGTAAGTCAGCTTCTGGTCTTAAGAGACATATGGTGGTGCACAAGCATCACATTTTATCTTCTGATTCATCTGATTCAACGTGAAGGACGTCCTTCCTATGTCATTTTTAAATCAAACTTTGTTGATCTGCAGCGGGTTTGATAAGTCATTTGCGGGCTCATGCAAGGAAGGGTTCTGGTGGTGGAGTTATAGGATTGTGAGGTACGGCAATGATCTGTAAAGATTATGCTATTGTTACATATGCTATGTGTGCATGTGTGTGTGTAATGGTTGTTATAAAAATGAAACTACGTTGTAAGACAACCTAAACTAAAAGTGCTCAATGTCGACCATCGATTGTTAAAACTTACAGACATTTTCTGCTATAACTCGAGTTTCACGTATTCAGAATTTAACCTGAGAATCGAATACATGAAACTTACAAGAAAGGTCTTCTACAACTCGAGTTTCCCATATTCGATCCCCAGGTTAAATTGATATCATTCATTTCACCAGAAGGCGTGAAGCTTGAGTTACGGTAGATCATTTTGGTAATTAGCACACACACACACACACACACTCTCTCTCTCTCTCCTCTCTCTCTCTCTCTCTCTCTCTCTCTCTCTCTACATCTCTCTACCTCTTCTCTTATATATATATATATTACACACACACACATATATATATATACATATATATATATATATAAGTGTGAAGAGAAATGGAAGTGAATCCGACGATATGTAGTATATTGAGAAATTTGGAAAAATACAGGTTTAAATAAAATGTGTGATATATATATAAATATATATATATATATATATGTATATATATATAAAGTATATATATAAAATGAGTGGTATATATATATATATATATATATATATATATATATATATATATATAAGTATATATATATATATAAAGTGGTGTATATATATGTATATATAATATATATATAAAATGATGATATATATATATTATATATATATATATATATATATATATATATATATATATATATATATATATGATAATATAGCTTGGAATATTCATAAGTAAATAATGCTCAATATCTTGAGAGATTTTATATGTCAAAGTTAGGTTAGAGCTTGGTAACTGTCAATTTCTTGCCCATGTGATTTTTAAACCAATATATACATACATACACACACACACACACACACACACACACATATATATATATATATATATATATATATGTGTGTGTGTGTGTGTGTGTGTGTGTGTATGTGTGTGTGTTGAGTAAACGTGCCCTGAAATGATTATCGGCGTAGGAAATTGAGACGGTAAGACGGGTTCAAATCTTGGGCGAGTGTGTTTGTAATTCACAAAAACCTTACACACTTGGGAAAGGTATGCATTCAGCCATTCTCATTCCACTGGTAGGTCAGTCTAGGATCTTTCACCTTGATACGACAACCAATCCAGAAAAAGGAAAACTCTGATTTCAAACCTATTAAACTCTGCTTAAGAAATTGAGCGCAGGGGTCGATTATATATATATATATATATATATATATATATATATATATATATATATATGCAAAATATTGAATGAAAGAAACAAAACTCAGACAAAAATGTGTAGTATATTTCGCTGGAATATTGAATTCAGCTTCTTCTGCTTTTATTGAATTATTAAAATACTT
>CM042157.1:99463749-99471249 GCA_023376005.1 Doryteuthis pealeii | reverse complement strand
CATTAATTATCAATTAATTAATTTTCAAAATTAGTTACGACTTCAATTAAGCACATATTCTCCCAACAATTGTCGGCTAAAAGCCATATCAAACACATTGTTTGTTTGTTTACTTCTCACACACACACACACACACACACACACACACACACACACAGACACATACACACACACACACACACACACACATATATATATATATATATATATATATATATTTCTTCAAATACTGCTAGCACGTTTTCACTGTAGTAGCATTAGTAGTTAATCCAAAAACTCCTCAATATATTTCGTAAAGTTTTGAGCATTTATACATGCAGAAAAGTTTTTCACTCTTCTACGGTTTCGGTGATCATGGTACACCATCTTATAGATAGATAGATAGATAGATAGATAGATAGATATCCTAGATATATCCCTATCTATCCATCTATCTTTCTGTCAAACCTCGTTGATATCTAACTAAGCGTACATAGATATATAAACATCAACATTCACACATCACATTCTCACACATGCAAAGGCATGAACGCAACATATATAGATATATGTGTATATGTGTGTGTATGCGTTCGTGTGCACATATATATATATTATATAATGTGTGGTGTGTGTGTGTGTGTGTGGTATTAGTGGTAAAAGTGACCTACCGGTGAAAATGGTCACAATTGTTGATGCAAGTTTCACAATGTTAAGACAGCGATATAACAAATATAAAGTGCTCAATACGTTAGTAGAGAAAAATTATTATCATAAAGGTACACCATAATAACCTACTCGAGTTTCACCATAAGGATGTTCAGGGTTAAATCCACTGGATTAATCAAGATATTGATTAATTGCAGTTGATTTCACGTGTGTGTTTTTTCGCGATAAACGGAACCCTGAAGATCCTTATGGTGAAACTCAAGTAGGTTATTACCGTGTACCTTTATGATAATATATATATATATATATATATATATATATATATATATATATATAAACATATAAACACCCACACACACATGCACACTCACACTAACACACACAGAAACATACATAGAGATATACACTCACATATATATGCATACCAATATACATGTGTATGCTTTCGTGTGCTTATATATATATGTATATAATGATACGTATATATGTAAAAATACACTCACACGCACAGAGACATACACATACGCATGCACACATGTGGATATGTGGATATGTGTACCTGTGTTTAGTTTCTCATGTGGTTATATACATATATGTATACATATATATATATATATATATATATGCATATATGTATACATATATATATACATATATGTATACACATATATATATATACACATATGTATACATATATATATATATACACATATGTATACATATATATATATATACACATATGTATACATACATATATATATATATATATACATATATGTATACATATATATATATATATATACACATATGTATACATATATATATATATATATACATATATGTATACATATATATATATATATATATACATATATGTATATATATATATATATATATATGAACGGTGTATGTATGTGTATGTGACTGTGTGTGTATCACTCCATCTTACTTCCATACACCTGCATTTTAATCCCCACGAATCTGTATTTGCTACCCCTTCCCTATTCTTATCCCTCCCCCCGTTTACACATAATTCCAACTGCACCCCCTCTCTCTCTCCCTCTCTCTCCCTCTCTCTGTCTCTCTCTTCTCTTCTCTCTCTCTCTCTCTCGTTGCCTGTTTTCCCATTTTCCAACTTATTTCCCATTCATTCCTAATTTACCGAATTTACAGTATTCGTGTTTATTTATTTATTTCCATCTAGACTCCTTCCGTCGCCGGGCCCCTCCCGCTCCGACTCCAACTCCCGCTCCCTTCGCCTCCCTTCGCCTCCCTTCGCCTCCATCGCCGCCGCCATTTTCCAAACTCCTCACTACAGGTGTGTCGCTAAAATAACAAACAGGTCTCCAATCCCAACTACACACCACTCATAAATGTCACATATTTTAATGACTCTCTCCCCCCTCTCTCTCTCTCTCTGTCTGTCTCTCTGTTTCCTGTCGCACAAACAAGAATATACACACGCACACGCACAAGAAAAACTGGCACTAAGAGGGGGGGGAGGGGCGCCGCGTGTTTGTTTCGTTGAGGGTGACGACGACGGAGAAGCCGTAAAAGCCAACAGTCAGAACGAATATGATTTCGCCGATTAAGCAGAGAGAGAGAGAGAGAGAGAGAGAGAGAGAGAAAGAAAGAAAGAGAGAGAGAGAAATGTATGTTGCAAAAGAGAGTGAAAGTATGTGTGTGTGAGAGAGGGTGTGTGAGTGTAAGTGTGTGTGAGACATAGATAATTAGGTAGAGAGAGAGAGGGGAGAGAGAGAGGGTGAGAGAGAGAGATGACACAGGTGAGAGAGAGGGAGAGTAAGAGAAAGAGAAATAGAAAGAGTGACAATCTTTCTTTCTCATTATGAGTGATTGAGTGAAAAAAGAGAGTGAGAGAAAGAGAGTCAGTCAGTGATAGAGAAAGTGTATGTGAGAGAGAGAGTGAGAGAGAAAGAGAGAGAGAGAGAAAGAGAGAGAGAGAGAGAGAGAGAGAGAGAGAGAGAGAGAATTTTTGGCATTCTGTGGATGAATTTCATTCAAATATAATTTTATTTTTTTGATTTAGCAACTGAAGATTTTTCTAAGTGTTCGTTTCTACATATAAATCCCTCTTTCGGGGTTGGCTTGTTTTTTGTTTGTTTTTGTTTTAGTTTTTGTTTTTCGTTTTTTTTTTCTTTTGCTTTTTCCTTGTTTTCTTTTCTTTTTCTTTTTTGCTTTTAGTTTTATTTTCAAGATGAATCTTTTTTCTTTCTTTTCTTTCTTTTCTTTCTCTTCTCTCTTTCTTGCTGTTGATTTCACTCCTCCATTCCTCCTCCTCCCCCTCCTCCTCCTCACCATCATCAACAACAATATCTTTATCTCCTTCTCCTCTTAAGGTTATTTTGATGGGGTCACTCATCGTTTTATTTATAAGATAAATCTCTCTTTTCTTTCTTTCTTTCTTTCTTTAGATTTCACGCTTTCAACAACAAAGCGAAATTATGATTAAAATCGAATTTAAAAAAAACTCTTACATTAAGAACTGCTGTTAATACAAGTTTCACACAATAGTTGTTATAATCCCCAGGTCAGCTACATTTTTTCATATCTTACTTTTAATTCAAGCTGAATATGAATTTGATATATATATATATATATATATTATAAAATGGGTACAAGAGATAACCTACTCGAGTTTCACCATAAAGATCTTTAGGGTTAAATCCACTGAATTAATCGAGACACCGATTAATAGCAGTCGATTTCACGTGTGAAATGCAATGAACACACACTAATGAATATATATATATATATATATATATATATATATATATATATATATATATATATGTGTGTGTGTGTGTAAGATAATTCAATTGATTGGTAAGTAAGGGATGGTTCTATTTGGGATCATCGAAATCTCACTGTACAACCATACTGTATGCTCTTCTAGGGGCAAACATATATACTCATACAAGGATTTTTATAAATCCCCAAAAAGAGCTCAATGTATAATAATCAATAAACTAATCATATACAGAATAATATTTAACTTTCAAAGAAAGAAAAACTTAACAGTCATCCCGTTATATTTTTATTTCGACCAGAAACTCAAAAAATGAGTCTAGCCTCATCAGACGAGGTTTTACAAATATAAATATAGGTATTTGTAAAACCCGTCTGATGAGGCTAGACTCATATTTTAAGTTTCTAGTCGAAATAAAAATATAAAGGAATGACGGTTTGTTAAGTTTTTCTATTTTTTAATATATATATATATATATATTATGGACTCTCTCGTCCATGAGGATTCGTACAATGAACACCCACACAATGATTTGTTTATAGTGGTAAAACTTGTGTTGGACCATCCACACTTTTTGGCACAGTCGATAGGAAGGAATTGGTGCATCAAGGGTTGCCACAATCCCATTCAACGACCGAACTCAGGAATTTTAAATTCAGAGTTATCCCTCTCCTATATATATATATATATATATAATATAATATATATATATATATATATATATATATATCGGAACAACAAGGTCTTGCGTTCGATATTGGCCTTCGTCCCCTCAGTGCATAAGTAGCACTGTTTGGAAGTGTGTGGTAAAATGATAAATCTTAGATACAAAAACAATCTACCTGATCTAGCGTCAATGAAAAGGGATGAGACTTCCTCGCTTTACAGCTCATACTGACAATACCGCTGTCTTGACTACTTTTTAGTTGTAAAAAATTGATGAGATTTAAAAGATTTTTTACTTATTGCGTATGACGTGTGGATGTTGTCAGGAAAGTGCTGACTATTTCATTTCTTCTCCTCATTAGTTAAAGGTAAATAGTTGAATGGAGTGAGGCCTCAAGGTGAACTAAGGCAAACTGTACGAAAGATGGAAAATCTTAATTCATCATCATCATCATCATCATCATCATCATTTCGCGAAATTTGCACGGACATCCCTGACAATCTCTCGCCAACGCTCCCTATCACTCAGTGTCACCGGGAGGTCTTCTGCGCAGCATCCGGTATCCGCGCAGAGCTGGTCAATGACGGCCCACATTAGCATGTCAATGGGCTGGTTTCCACAAGAGAATGTCGCTTATGAGTTCGTCCTTGCATCTCCAGCTATGTCCAGTATGTTTGTTCTTCTCATTCGGATGGTTTGTGAGATCGGGGGTAAATGGTCGTACAGCTGCTTCCCCGTCGGGTGTTATTTCCATGACATGTCCAAGATCGCACGCAGCTTTCATTTCCAGCTCCCATCTAGATAATTCTCCAGGCACCTCTATAGGGTTCAAGTGGTGCAGCCATACAACAACACTGATGCAACCACAGCTTGGAAGAATTGTCGTTTTAACTTGTCAGCGAAGGCCAAATACTCCCTGTTTCTAATAATGAACTGTGGAAGAGGATTGACGGAATAAGATAGAACGTTAATCAATGGACCCAGCAATACCGATCCATAACCTCCCACTGACCTACCTATCGAGATAAAATATACGAGCCTCCATTAAATCAATAGCGAACAAGACTGTTTATTTCTTGCCTGGAATATTTATCTGAGTACAAATCGAAGTACATCCATCTGAAGTGATCAATTAATCTACATTGCAATTACTTATATGTCAATATTGTTTTGAATTAATTCTTAGTTGTCAAATGGAAAAATGATGTGTTTGCTTTTTTCCTTTCTTTGGGCTGGGGGGGGGGGCGGGGAAAAGATGGCGGTAGATTGTGTTGTTTAGTGTTTTATTTTGATAACATTAAAATATAGAAAAAGGTTCATCTAACACTTTCCTTCTTTCTTTTTATCAATTAAAAGATAGCGTAGTTCATTCGTACGGGGTCAGTCAAAAAGTAATGCCATTTTGTTTAGGACGGATATGATTATGTTTATTTCTTAAAAATATGTTTCGCGTTATAACATTTCATTGCGTGAGTATGCTTCAAGTTAGATAAACGCTGAACAAGCCACCATTTTAATATTTTAATATTTTTGACCGTCTGAAGATTGCATGATATGCATGAAACTGCAGTTACGGAATGTTAACACCATAATATTTCATCTATTTTAACATTGAGTACCTTCATATACTAATACTTTTCAGCTTCATTCTCCATTATATATATATATATATATATATATATATATACAGGGAGTTCGGGATAAAATTGACATATTTATGTTTGGTTATTTTTCTCCGTAGGTTGGGGGTATTGACGCACACTACGCAACATTTAAAAGCTTGGACCCTTCTTCATTCATATACGGGATGACAGATAGGATGACCCTGTCATTAAAATTCGGGCTTTGTCACGTGAATTGAATGTTTCAGCCTCTACATGAAGCTTGCACTCAATGAAGACCTTCGCTACTACTCATACCTGGGTCACAGAGGTCAACTGCTCCCAGAAAATGTCCGTGAAAATCGTCTGACAAAGGCGAAGAAACTTCTGAGCAAAGAGAAACATTCTGCCGAACCACAAACAATCTCGTTCTTTTTCGATGCGAAAAAATGTTGCCAAGTTCAAAAGCACAACACCCAGAATAACAGATGGTTTGCATACAGTTCAAAGGTCACTCCTCATTTCATGCAGACTAAATTTACCCAAACTGTGATGGTTTTCGAATGCGTGTCCTCTGGGGGGGGGATGTGATGTCTCCGCATTTTTTGAGAGAGGGTATCAGGTTGAATTCAGATGCCTACACACTGAAGTCAAGCCCAAGATAACAAGGGTAGCCAATAGTAGGCCATATGTATGGCAGCAGGATTCAGCCTCCTGCCATAACTCTGGTAAAAGTCAAACATGGTTGTCAGCGAATTATTACAACTACATCAGTCCCAATGATTTGCCTCCGAACTCGCCAGATCTTAATCTCATGGATTATTATGTATGTGGCGCTGTCGAGAAAGACACTAATCGCCGTGCTAGTGCTGCAGAATTAAGGTAGTTTTTGAGACTCTTCCCAGGGAAACTGTAACATCAGCTTGCTATTGATTTCGGAGCAGGATTGAGGCTGTGATCGCCGCTAATAGCAGCTATTTGGAGGGAAACTTGTTGACAGTCGTGTAATTTCCGTGTCTATTGAATTTCTTTACAATCCATAAAATGTTGTAGTTACCAAGCACTTTTTCTTTTTCCTTATGAAACTAACAAATTTATCCCGAACACCCTATAATATATATATATATATATATATATATATATATATACGTTTTAAAAACGAATGGCTTAAAATTTCCGACTGCAGTTTCTCGCCGTAGCGTGAATCTTCAGGGTATTATTTGTCCTATAATTTATAATATCCTGGAGATTGTTTACCTAGCTAAGATTAAAGAGACCAGTATGCCCAACTATTTCCCCATAGCTGAATGAAAACTATTCCCAAGGGTATTAGCATTATGTGAAATGCAAACAGCCTCGTCCTTGATTTGAACTCGAGTCGATTAGACCATTTCCTACAACTTTAATCAGTTCACCCAAATGTAGATGAGATATTGAAGATCTGGACGGGTCTGCTGATTTCACAGGCCAGTCTTGATAATATCATAAGATTACGTTTAAAAAGCATTACATTTTCATGGAAATAACCCGAGCAAGTGTTTTACCAACCCCTCCGCCCAAGCAGGATGCGACATCAAGTCAATTTCTTAAGCAGAGTTTAACAGGTTTGAATTCAGAGTTTTCCTTCTCATAGATTGGTTACCTATCCATAGTTAGAAGTCTGCCTTGCTATTTACCCATAGTTGGAGGGAGAATTGGATTCATATTAGCGCCATGTGAAATGCAAACAGCTTCGTCCAGGAATTGAACTCAGGTCGACAAGTCCATTTCCTACGACTCTAACCATTACACCACGTCGCTATATAAGGGATATTTAG
>CM042157.1:99426684-99456149 GCA_023376005.1 Doryteuthis pealeii | reverse complement strand
CCGTAATCACATTAATTTAACTGACGTCAACTCCGCTGGGTGTGAGAATATGCCTTGAGTCTGGATCAGGATCTACCATTAGTTATTCCCAGACGCATGTAAGCTAAAAGCTAAAATCGTACTCACATCGGGGTGTGTCTAAAGTCAAAGATATTGCCCAGCGACCGCTCTAGGGAGCTCACATCCCCCTTTTTAAGCACAGGGCGCATCCTAGACCAAAGGAGGATCAAATATTTAATTTTATCTTAGCGTCCTGACGGTGGAAAAGCACACGCCTACAATCAGGCTTCCTCAATTTCATCACCACACTATCCCTCTGTACCTATTCATACGCTGGCGAGCGTCGGTATCGAACCAGGAAACCTTGTCGTTCCCAGTGAACGCTCTACCGACTAAGCTAACCGGGTACCGTGTATAAGTGACTTTAAGATAATTTCAACAAGGATTGACATAAAAACCCAACAAGAGCTGACATGATACATTTTTCTACTGTATATAATCGGAGACCATAGCACCTCCCCCCGGTTGTAATGGTTAGCAAGCTAGATTTCCAGACCATTGTTATGTGAGTTCAATTTGATTAGGCACCTCATTCTTCTGGCCTTGTGCCACATCAAAGCGAAGCTTAGTAAAACAACTATAATTAGAGACCATAATTGTTAAACTCAATGGGGCCACCTGTTGGCCGTGGTTGACAACCCGTGATATTTACGGACGAAATCATGGTGGCTGAGCAGTCCATGACATGCAACACTCCACTTTGAGCCTTACTTAGGTTAGACAGGTGGTCGGAGATCCCCTCTCTGATCAATCAGTTAAGACCTTGCACCTATATGATTGTCCAAACCTTAATGTCCTTCTGGAATGTCGGCTCAAAATAACCCGACAAGAGTTGAAATGCCACTCAAGAAAAGAACTAAGTGACCAAGAAGGAGATCTCCTGATACTAAACTCTTTTATACCTAAGATTTTAACGAACACTACAGACTAGGATTACAAGGAGATCCACTGATACTAAACTATTTTCTACCTAAGATTTCAATGAACACTACAGACTAAGATTACAAGATCTACTGATACTATAATGTTTTATGCCTAGGATTTCAAGGAACTCTACAGACTAGGATTACCAGATCTACATATACTGCACTCCTTTATATCTAGGATTTCAACAAACATTACAGACTAGGATTACAAAGAGATCTACTGATAGTACACTCTTTTATATCACAGATTTCAAGAAACACTACAGATTAAGATTAAAATGGTTAACCAATTGAACCCAAACTCAATACCAACAGAACTACAAGCCTAAAAGAGTGACCAGAATTTTTTAACAAGTAAGAATTGTTTATTTACGTAACAAAACTTTTTGTTCCCGATGCGTAACTCTCTATTTAGTTTCTCTTGGTGCGGCTAGGAACGCAATTTTGAAAAGACACAACTTAAATTAACTACAAACATACAAGAGATGAAACAAAGAAAGAAAAAAAAGATAAAAAGATGATATACGATAACTTTGACAATATAACGTTTCCCCTCTATTGCGCATGTGCGGAGGCAACCCGGTAAATAAATTTAAATGGCGCCGAAAAATAATTCTCAGATAACAATTGAGCTTCTCTCTCTCACTCTCTCTCTTTCTCTCTCTCTTTTTTCTCTTTTTCTCTCTCTCTCTCTCTTTCTCTCTCTCTTCTCTTTTCTCTTTCTCTTCTCTCTCTCTCTCTCTCTCTCCGGGTCTCTCCTCTCTCTCTCAGCTCTCTCTGCGCAGCACGCATTCTCTCCTCTTCTCTCTCTCTCTCTCTCTCTCTCTCTCTCTCTCTCTTCTGACCTCCAATCATCCAAAATAGATTGGTCATTTATGTGACACGGGTTGCTGTCCGATTCACGCCCTCCAAACACCCACCCGTCCCGTCCTTTATTTAAAAGTTTCATATCGTGGCCGACTGCGCTTGCGCATAGATCATTTTAATATGGTCACATGACATCGTTGAGGTCCACGGTTTTACAGTCATGTCTGAGACGCAGAGATGTTGAAGAACCATGGAACGAGATAGGAAGGGAAGACTGTGATGGTAATGGAAAACCCACGCATTTGCCACCTCCATCTTCCCAAACAGTGTGACACATGTTGTGGGGGTACTGCTCAACTTCAACTCGACAAAAGACCGATACTTGAGAAATCTTTGTTTGTGGATTGGAGGGTTGGTGGTTGGTTGGTTGTGTTTTCGCGCGTGTCAACCCTTATTGGTTTATTTTATGCGAAGATGTTTTGTTTTTTATTTTATTTCTCTCTTGGTGGGCCTGCCCTGTCAGCTGTGGCGTTAGAATACATCAACTGCAGAGGGGAAAGACTCCCCAATGAGGCTACCTGTTGACCGTGGGTGGAGACCCGTGGTACTTAAGGATGGAACCCAGGTGGATGAGGAGTCCATGACATGCAACACTCCACCTTGGCTAGACGGGCAGTCGGAGAGAGGCGCCTTCCGATCAATCGGCTGGTCAAGTCAAGCCCTATCCCTATATTAATTGCTCCAACCCTATTGTCCTTATGGCAACCCCCAACCATTTTTTATCATATATGTGCTAGAAGGTGGTGGCGCTGGAGGGTCTACATGTCCTGTGAATGACGTTAAACTTTATCTGATGGTGAGGTTCCAGTTCTGGAGGTTTGGGGAATGTGTATCACCCTTCATCAACATTGCTCCTAGGTCCTCTCTAACCCGGGGTGGTAGTACCTGTTAGGGTCCCATCTATGGGTTACATTGAAAAATGTGTTTATAGAAAATGAGTATATATTAAGAATGAATTTATGTCAAAACTTTGTCGGCATTAGATGATCCACTGAGGTTGATATGCCGTAAAACAAAATAAACCAAACCAAATTCTTAGTAGGTACTCAATTTCTTTTCAAACTCAATTTCTTTCTATTTAACCCATGGGTGGGGCCTTAATAAATAGCCCCACTCCCGAGAAATCGTAAAACATTCCGCAGCATGTTTTTCCGTCTGGTTGATAGCCTGAGAGAAAAAAACATGATCATTAAGGATGTTATGCGTTAGCCTCATTCTTGAATCCATATTTTGTGTTATATTCAGCTTTTGTTGGAGGTGCGTGATGTAATTGTGAAAGTCGTAGGAAATGGGCTCGTTCGACACGAGTTCAAAGCTAACAGTTCACATAGCGCTAATACCCTTGCGAAAGGTATGAATCCATCTACTCTTCACCAAGCTATGGGTATTATAGTAGGTCAGACAGGGCTCTTTAAACCTTAATTAGGCAACCAGTCTAATAGAAGGAAAACCTTTTAGTTCCGCTTGGGGTCGTCACAATTAGAATAGGCGCAGTCCTAATTAGTGATCTATTTCATTAAATCATTGGGGGAAATTACGTAAGGGTGACTGTGTGTTTATTGCTGAGAATTATTTCGTGTATGGGTATGACGAGGCACCTGTTCTGCAAGATGAACTGAAAGTAAGTATATCACCAATTTAAACAGGAAAACAGTTGTAAATAGAGATAAAAGAGAAACATTGTTTGTACAATTAGTAGTAGTAGTAGTAGTGCTGAGTAGGAAGAATGGGAGAAGGGGAGGGGGAAGCGAGAAGTGAGAATGGGGAAAGAAATGGATGAGGGAGAAAGTGTGAGAGAGACAGAGTGAATGGAAGAAGGGGAAAGGGAAAGGAAGAGGAAGAGGAATAAATAAAAATAAAGAATGAGGAATGGAGTCAAGGAAAGGGTGGGTGAGGGAGAGTAAGAAGTGAAGAGAGATGGAGAGACAAAAGAAGAGATGGGGAAGAGGGGGGAGGAATAGAGATAAGGAGTCAAGAAAAGAATGGAAGAGAGAGAAAAGAAAAAAAGAGAGGAGAGAGAGTGATGAATGGGAGAGAGGTTGGAAGCAATGGAGGAATCAGAGAGAAGATAAAAAAGGGAATGAGTGTGAGAGAGATGGAGGGGAGAGAGAGGGAGAAGGGGAGAGTAGGAAATGAGACCGTGGTAAAGACCAATGGTGATTTCTTTGTGTTATGGTAATTTACCAAGCACGCATAAACTCTTTCCAACTATAAATAGCAGCAGGTTCTGCTCTTAAGCGAGAGTCAATATTTCAGCGGACAGTTGATAAAACCGCCTCGCGAGTACATTCTCATTTGTATATGTTTTTACTACTGTTCTTTGTTAATATATTTGTTTAACTCATTTCCTCTCTTGTGGCTTTATTCGGGCCCCTAACCTGGCCAGAACATTTTGAATAAAATTAAAGTATATTAAGTAATTTTTTATCATGTAATTTTGGTAAATCCACCAAATGAATTGAGATTAGTGTCCTGTTTACATACGTACATTTATTGACTCCTCTTCGAATCTATTTCTTCCTTCCTCCCCATCCCTGTATCCGATCTCACCATCTATGATGATTACGTGAAAATCCATACGTACCATCCTACTCCACCACGATGCGTACGTGACAATCAGCACGTACCCCTCCAGACCCTTTCCCGCGCGTTTGGACAATTCAGCTGTTCTTACCAAAACAACAAGACGACATCACCCATCTTCACTGCTCTCGGATCAACTTCATAGACTCAATACGTTTTTTTTACCGCTGAGGTCTGTTAAGGACTTTTTAACTTTTCATCCCTTTTTTCATCCTGTTTAATTGTTTCTTTGTGTTTATGTTCAATAACTATTGTCTTCAGTTTTCCCTTTTTTGTTGTTTTCATTCAATTGTTTGATGTTCTTAAAGACTGCTTGGTTAAAGCTATCTGTCCCATCTTCGCAGAAAAGAGAAGGCAGAATAGTCAGTATTATTTTCTCATTTTTGTGTACTATATATATATGTTTTTTTTAATTTTTTGGGGGGTTTTCTTTTCTTTGGAAGTATGTGAAAAATGGAAAAAGAATTGAATTAAATCTTCGATTAGAAGATTGAATGAAATGGTTTGATAAAATCAGGGAAAATGAAGTGATGTGATCCACTGAAATTTGGAGTGCTCCTTGGAATACTTTTTTTCATGGAGGCAATTTATAAGGAATCCTTTTCTATTTTTTGCGGAATGTGCTGCAATTAATAAGTTTTCGGTGTGTTTTTATATTACAACATGGATAACCATATTAAAATACGAAAATACAGAAAACTATTCTATCCCTCTTTTCTCCTGCCTTTTCTTTATCCTCTCTTCTCTCTCTTTCCCCCTCTACCCTCTCTCTTCTCTCTCTCTCTCTCTCTCTCTCTATCTATCTATCTATCTATTATATCTATCGTGGTGTAATGGTTAGCAATCTAGATTTGCAGATCATTGTTAGTGAGTTCAATTCTCATTGGGCGCCCCTTACTTCTGACCTTGTGCCACATCTAAGCTAAGCTTAGTAAATAACTATATTCTTTTCTCTCTCTCTCTCTCTCTCTCTCTCTCTCTCTCTATCTATCTATCTATCTATCTCTATCTATCTATCTCTCTATCTAGCTATCAATTTCTCCCTATTTCTCCCTTGTTCATATCGATTTATTCTACACACTATTCTCTTCACACACTTTATAAACGTTTTTTTTGTAATCATGTCTTTCTATTTCGCCATAATTATTCTTAAAAAAAACCGTCGTCGATTTTGGTGAGTTATATTGACTCCAAGTTTAATCTGACTTTTTAATCTATTTTATTTCCTGTCTCGTAGATGTCTGATTTCTTTTTCTTTTTCAGATATTTTCCATTCATCTTCATCCTTGATTCTCGTTCCAAAAACATTATTTACAATCTTCTCAAGACTGTCGCTATCGCTTGAGAAAAGATTTGGAGTTACAAAAATGAAATAAATACTTTGAGATCTACTGCTTATAATAAGTAATTTAGAGTTACCTCCCCTATTTTATGATTACCCTCCCATCTACAGAACTCTAGTGAATACTAGACAATATAAACTCTCAATAAATGTACCAATTATTCTAATAAAGCTTTTCAAAGTCTATCGGTGTAAGTAATTGAGAGTTACCTCCCCTATTTTATGATTACCTCCCATTAACAGAAACTCTAGTGAATACTAGACAATATAAACTCTCAATAAGTGTACCAATTATTCGAATAAAAGCTTTTTCAAAGTCTATCGGTGTAAGTAATTGAGAGTTACCTCCCCTATTTTATGATTACCTCCCATTTACAGAACTCTAGTGAATACTAGACAATATAAACTCTCAATAAATGTACCAATTTTCTAATAAAGCTTTCAAAGTCTATCGGTGAAGATAATTGAGAGTTACCTCCCCTATTTTATGATTACCTCCCATTTAGAGAATTCTAGTGAATACTAGACTATATAAACTCTCAATAAGTGTACCAATTATTCGGACCATATGACCTTTAGGCACCCCTTCCACAATCTCGATTCACAAGGACACTTTTCTCTTTTACACCGTAAAAATCTTGTTGTTTGTTAGGGGTTAGGGTTATAGGTTAGGGTTATGGGTTAGTTTCATAATAAAAAAACCCTCTAAAAATCGTCTGTTAACAATTAACCGGATTTTGACGGTTTGAATGGAAAAAAATGTCCTTATGAATCGAGATCGCAAAAGGGGTGCCTAAAGGTCTTATGGTCCAATTATTCTAAGTAGAATAACGCTTTCCAAAGACTTTCGGTATTATCGTTTGTCATTACAAGTTTGTAGTCTAACAAAACAAACGTTTTTGTTATTAAATTTACCTCCCCTATTTTATGATTGCCTCCCCTTTGAAGAACTCTCTAGTGAATACTAGACTATATAAACACTCAATAAGTGTACCAAGTATTCTAAGTAGAATAAAGCTTTCCAAAGTCTATCGGTATTATCGTTTGTCATTAGACTGTTCAGTGTTTCATTCAAGCACGAAACATTTCATTTTTAGAGTCGTTTGTATTGTGGTGTTCTACTTTTTATGAATACTTCAAACGGGGTTTCGTTCTTTCTCTCTCTCTTGTATCGCGACTTGGTGTGGCACAGACCCCAAGTTGCATACAGCTTCTTACGGTTCAACTAACGTCGTTCTTCTTTCTCTTTTGTATACGCAGGTTGGACTGTGGCCACAGGGCTTCGATTGCTATTTACTGCTATCATATCGAGCTGCACCCCTGGCACAGACCTTTGTGTTATATACCACTACTTAGGATTTTATTCTAACGGGTTTCTTTTTTCTATTAATTGTCCCCACTCTCTTATTATATGATAATTCCTTCTTCCCACTCTCCTCTATTATATATTTTCTTATATTTCACCCTCTCTAATTATCTCTTATTTAATTCTACCCACCCTTCCGCTTTGTTTCTCAAATTCTCTGGCTTTTATGATATATTGTCTATTCTCTATCTCTCTCTCTCTCTCTTCTCTCTCTCTCCTCTCTCTCTCTCTCTCTCTCTCTCTCTCTTATATTCTTATATTCTCCCCACACTTCTCCTAATATCTTTGCGGTTTGATCTTCTCTCTCTCTCTCTCTCTCTCTCTCTTCTCTCTCTTCTCTCTCTCTCTTATATGCTTCTTTATTCTCCCCACTCTCCCTAATATCATGTTTTGTTCCTCTTTCTTTTCGTTCTTCTTTATATTATCAATTTTATCACCCCCACCGTCTACTTGAAATATCTCTTCTTTTATTCTCCCCACTCTCTCATCTGCTTTCTCTCTCTCTCTCCTCTCATCTCTCTCTCTTCCTCTCTCTCTCTCTCCTCTCTTACCATCTCTTCCTTTATTCTGTTTATTTCATATTCTCTATACTCTCTCTTATTTATGTAAATTATATTTTTATCTCCTTTATTAATCTTCTATATTCTCCCTACTCTCTATATTATTATCTTACTCTTCCTCCCTTTTTCATCTCACAATCACAGCCTAAATATTCCCTCTTCTCTCTTCTCTCCTCTCTCTCTCTCTCTCTCTGTCTGTTGCGATTGTTGACTTTGTCTCTATTCTCTCTGACCCATTTCAATTAAAAACCGTTCTGATTCTATTGCCAATAAACTCCGCTTTTTACGCCGGCATTTACAGAACGCAATGTTTTTGATCCGTTCCATTCGTAAAATCCGACGCGCTCGAAGACACCTCGGATTAATTTACACATTCAATCCAAAACATTTTATTTCTGCCAACACAACCCCGCCAATTCTACCACCCACCACGCCCACCGCCCCTATTCTTGCTTCCCATTCACGGCTTACTGAACACGCCACAATTTAACGTCCGCCGTTCTTTCCCCGCACCTTCAAGGTTTCATTGGGCATTGAAAACCAGCACGCTTTCCACTGTATGGCCATTCTGCTATGAAAGCGCTTACAAAAGTTTTGACTTAGTGTTCGTTTGAAGTCGGGAGAAAAAACAGAACAAAAAAGAAAAAAAAAAAAGAAATTTAAACCAAAAAAGGCGGGTCATTGGAAAAATGGAGCATTCCAGGATTTGTAAAGATAAATAAAATTGGATGTTGAAAGGTTATTTATTATAAAATGATTTGGTTCTGTTTTATGGCATATCAACCTCCGGGGGTTCATTTAGGTTGCCGGACTAAGTTTAAGGATTTGTTAATGGTAATTTACACAAGCCACGCATGAAGCTCTTCCAACCATTAAATGAGCGCAGGTTCTGCCCTCTTAAGCGAGGAGTCAATTATTTCAGCGGACAGTTGATAAGACCTGCTTCTCGTGTATTACCTGTTCATTGTATATGGTTTTGCTATTACTGTTCTTTGTTAATATATTTGTTTAACTCATTTCTTCTCTTGTGTCCTTTATTTCTGGTCCTTAAACAAGGCCACAGCAGGATTCGCAGCGATGAGTTTGGTTAGAAAATAAATTGTATATACTTTATTGATTCTAATTATTGTTCAATTGCTCATAAATTTTTTTAGTCAAGATCCCCCACTCTTTTAGAATGTAAAATCCTGGCATGGTCTTATTTCGTGAAAAAAGTTTTTTCAAATTCCTTGTTTGGTAGTACTTTTGTTCGCACTAGATCAATGTCTTACACACTCTAGCAAATATATGTTTCACTGTAAATCGCTTCCTCTGGCATGTAGTGCATATTTGGGATTTCTGTGCCATCTAGCTAAATGAGGCTGTGACCATATGTGATGGCAGGTCAACACCAAAACTGCTTTCTCTCTATTTTTGGTTGTATTTTAAGTTCCATTCTCCAATATTGGTTTAATGTTTTGGAGTTTGTTATTAATGCAGTTCATTTCCAAGATTGCCATTTTTTAATGCATTTAATTTGTTTTCACAACTGTTAAAATCAGTATATTGCTATTTATTGTTTTTGTTTAATGCGTACTTACTCATAATAAACAGAAGATATATCCTGCTCAACAATATACGAGGAACGTGAATGTAATGGCTTAGAGTCGTATGGAAGATGGAGCTTGGTCGTACCGAGTTTCAATTCCTGGACGAAACTGTCTGTACTTTCCCATTGGCTAATACTCGTGGAAAGGTATGAATTCCAAACTTGCCTCTATCGTGTGGTTAAATAGCAGGGAAGACTGCGACTCTTAACCATGGCTAGGTAACAGTCTCGAATTCGAACCTGCTTAAACTTCGCCTAAGAAATATGACCTGTGTCTGCATCACTGCTCCGTGCGAAGGCCGCGTTGTTATATATATATACACAAAATATAACACCAATATATATATATATAGTATATATATATATATATATATATATAACGTGGATTTTCAACAACAAAAAATTACGGGTCAAGTTACGCTGAAAGCATTGCTTCCCGCTAGGTCACCAAAGTTAAGCAGTGATGAGTTTTTTAAAAGTTAATAGGGGAACTACTTAAGCCGACAACAGGGACTTGTTAAGCAATTTTAGTCCTTTGTTTATCATGTCATTAAATGACCCGAAAAGTGACTCAAAATGTGCCTAAACCAACTTCTTCTCTTCTTCTTCTTCTTCTTCTTCTTCTTCTTCTTCCTTTCTTCTTCTCTTTCTTCTTCTTCTATTACGCTCAAATCACCGAAGTTAAGCGCAGCGATTGAGATATCCACCAAGAATACATATATCCCAAAACATTTCGGCATAAAACTAACTCAAAAGGTTGACTTATTTATTAAGTACTATTTATTTTGTTATTACACAATAGTACTAGAAATCAAGTACAGCAAAACTTATTTTATTTAAAGCCAGTTTTGTTTAAAATCATTATGCAAATTATTACACCTTATAACTATGAAAAATCTTTTATTTCTTAGAGATAAGATACGAGGATTTAGTTAAAAAACAGTAATGTCATTTTGTTTAGGACTGGTATAATTATCAACATAGGAACATGTATTATACATCAAAATGAAGCTGTCTGTTCTCTGTGGATCACATCCCCTACTTTCTCCACATAGTCACCGTTTTTTTTTCTGTCAGTAGCAATTTTACACCTACGAATGAAATCCCATTTCCTAAAATTATGTTGATGTCTTTGAAAGCACTTTCTTCACTACAGATTCACTTCCTCGTCACTGGAATACTGTTTTGTCTCAGATATCATTTCTTCGGTCCCTTTGAAATAGAGTTTGAGACAGCAAAATATTTAACACATATTCAGGATTTTAAATGCAGATTGATTTTTAATGATTATCACAATGAGACAGAAGTAAAGTTAACGAGTATGTTGTTCATTACCTGATTAAAAAAAAAGATATTTCCTTAATATTTCGGGATTAAAATCCAATCTTCAGAATTTCAGTTTCAACATTCTTAGCTAGTACTGATAATTCTTTTGAAACAGCACCTAGTGACACGTTGATTGGAACACGAGCAGATCTGATGAAAAGTGGACCTAATTGGTAACAAAAAAGTAACTTAAGATTCAACAGAGCTAAGGAAACTGGATATATATGTAAATATCTATATTCACCTGTATTACTGATATTTTATACGTGGTAAACGACTGCAGGACCCTAAGAAGGCGACTGGAGAATTAAGCTATTAAGGGAGCTGCACAAGAATAAACGGTCCCCTCCCCCTATCTCACAAACCATCGAATGAGACGAGACAAGGACACGCGGGAACTGCTGAGAAGCAAGTTACGAACTCATAAGCAGTTTTGTGTCAAATCCCCAACTCAAATAAAACTTAAATAGACACATTATTAATAATCAAGATGCTAATTAAGATTAATATAATGAATTTTCATAATCGTTGGGAATATAACTTAAATAACTAAGGAAATTGTTGATGTTAGTGGTGATGTAGTTTCGCTTACAGCACAGTTACATAATTCTCCATTATGTTAAGATTTTCACGGCACAGCCTTATTCCAAATCGAGTGAAACGACACGCTTATTGAGAAAGCAAGTCACCAAACGAATGCCGTGGAGCAGGTGTTGCTGTATTCTAATTCAGATATGGCGGGAGAGGAATTGGCGGAGAAAAGCCCACGTCGCTTCAAATACTTACATAATATACAATCTCCATGGAAAAGAGGAGCAAAGAGATGTTGATTGGTTGGTTGGCTGGTTTTACGGCATGTCAACTCTTGCTGGCTTATCTGATGTTATTTACAGTTTTTTCTTAGTTAAGGCACTGCTCGCTCTTTTCAATCTTCAAATAAGTAAAGTCGCCGGCGGTGCGTTCTAAAGTCGCGTATCAGCGGGACAGTCTATTCTTGCGTAGTTGTCGTATCCGCCCCTTCTTTTCTACAAATATTCAAATTTCTTACTTAAAAAAAAAACAATCTCGCCATGGGAAAGGCGGCCAAGAGAAGCTGGTTAGTTGTTTGGTTTATTTTACGGCATATCAACATGTATTGGGTTATTTTCGTGTTATTTACGCACACACTCACACACACACATTCGAACACATACACGCACACACACATACACACACGCTCGCACATATACTCTCACACACGCACATACACACACTCTCATACGCACTCACATATACACACACACATACACACTGACACACACACGCGGGCGCGCACACACTCACACTCGTATACACACACTCACACTTACATGCACATACACACATACACTCACACTCGCATACACACACTCACACACACACTCACACTCGCACACATACACTAAGACACACTCGAACACACATTCAGACATACATATATACTCACACACGCACACACTCTCACATACACACGCGCACATACAGTCACACACACACACACACACGACACACTCACATACACACACACTCTCACACACAAGCACACACATATACTAACACACACGCACATACAGTCACATACGTTTTGCAAATACATAATATATATATTTACCAACCCCTCCGCACGGGCAGGATGCGACACAAGGTCAATTTCTTAAGCGGAGTTTAACAGAGTTTTCCTTCTCCTAGACCGGTTGCCTAACCATGGTTAAAGAGCCCAGTCTGCCCTACTATTTACCCATAGCTGGAGGGAGAGTAGGATTCATATTTTTCCCAAGGGTACTAGCGCTAAGTGAAATGCAATTACCACGTCCAGGATTTGAACTCGGGGCGACGAGTCCATTACCCATGACTTTAACCATTACACCACGCGCAAATACATAATATACGATCATGATGGGGAAGGGGCCAGAATTGAGGAGAATGGTCAGCACGTAGGAACCTTTTTTCGTGATAATCCATAAAACACCGAAACTTGCGAAAGGGGAAAAAGTAAAACGCTTTCGAACGTGGCATTGCCGATACGGAGAGAGACTGGTGTAGGTGGGAAAGCGATTATTCCGAGCAGTTTTTCATATGAATGAAATAATATTTAAGATCGTACCATTATACTAACCATTTTTAATAACTAACACACTAACAGTCGCAACCCTACCTACAATAAACCATCCAAATTGAATAAGTCAACAACCACTAAAATCTTCAAGACACTTCCAAAATAATAAAACCCATACAAAACAAACAATTACTACAACAATTGAGAACGACCAGTGACATGGTTGAAAGCGCTTGGGTAAAAAACATGGGACACTTTTTCTACCATCTGGATCCCGATATACTGCAAACAAGGAGAGGACTTAAAAGTCTACACTTGAAGACCATAAAGTAGAAATATTCCGTCGTCTTTAACAAAATCTACTTACACTTACACACACACACACACACACACACATATATATATATATATATATATATATATATATATCTTATTATAATGGAGATTGTGTGTTTTTCTGTCTGTAACCGAAACTATATTCCTACTCAAGTCACAATTCTCTTAATTATTGACATCACATTCTCCATGATTTTTATTTTTATCTAAACCTTAATTATTAATAAAATTGTCTTACATTTTAATACTGTTAACTATGTCTACATACTGACAACATGCAATTATATTTATATATACAACAAAATAGCGGATTTACAGTGTGAACGGAAGGGCTAATTTTCATATTAATATTAAAAAATCGAATTTAATAAATATGTGCTAGTATTATTGATTCTAACTGTTTGGTTTTATTTTAATGAATATAAGCAAAAAATCTCTTCAATGAATCTAAATGAAAATCCAAACAAGAAAAAATAACTGTCATTTATTCTTTACTCCTCTTTTAACTAAATACTTAAATTAGAAAAAAATTACCAATGAAAGACGAGAGTGATGGAAGATAGTTTCAGTTGTTCCTTTTTTTTATATACTCCCTCTGTTTCAAATACTTTTATATATACTCCCTCTGTTTCAAATCTTTTTTATCTGTATTCTTATTTAGTTCATTAGGCCTTTCTAATTTAATACAATATTTTATTACATTAAAACTTAAATACTTGCACCCGGAGGGTGCATATATTTGCTAGTTATAATAAAGATTGTGTGTTTGTCTGTCTTTCTGTAACCGAAACTATATTACGACTCAAGTCACAATTGCCTTAGTTATTTGCCTAACATTCTCCAGGATTTTATATAATTTAAACCTCAATTATCAATAAAATAGTTTTACATTAGTAATAATGTTGACTATATCTACATACTAGATATTTACCACGTACCCCACGTGTAAGAGTTAGGCACATGCCCCTAGTGATATGGGACCACCAACAAGCCGTGACTCATCGGTGGCGGGTGCAAAAATTTTTTGATTCCGTCAGTATTCCCCTCAAGAGGGCGCCTCAGATACTGGATAATAAACCCAGCTCTGCCCCTTTAAATCACGGGGACAGGTTTTGTCAGGGGGGAAGGCCTCCTGGGATCAACGATGTTAGCTTGTAAGGTCCAGGACCAAAGCCACTGGACCCCCGGTCGAAACCTGAGTTAGATATGTTGAACATATCTATATACTAATAACATGCAATTGTATTTATATATACAACCAAATAGCGGTTTAGAGTGTGAACGGCAAGGCTAATTTGTATATTGATATTAAACATTTTATTTGGATAAATATGTGCTTAGTATTATTGATTTCTAATTGTTTGGTTTTATCTTAATGAATATGAGAAAGAATCTCGGGGATAAATCTTAAAAGAAATCGATTAACAAGAAGAAATAACTGTAATTTTATTATTTACTTCCTATTTTAACTAAATAGTTAAATTAGGAAAATTTAGCAATGAAAGACGGGAGTGAAGGAAGAGTAAGTTTCAGTTTTTCTATTTTTCGATTATACCCCCCTCTATTTCAAATCTTTTTATCTGCATTCTTATTTAGTTTCACTAGCCTTTCTAATTTAATGAATATTTTATTACATTAAAACTTATATACTTGCACACGGAGCGTGCATATATTTGCTAGTATATATAAAGATAGATACATAAACAGATAGATAGATAAATAAATACGCTGGTTTTTTTTATTTATCGTAGACGCTTTTAAAATATGTCTGCATTAATGCATATACCACTGAGCTAAACGCATTTTTAAAAATATCCACACATACCTAGACTTTTTTGTCAGGTTTATATGTGCGTTTAGAACTTTAGTCGCATGTACACACGAATACATATCCTCCTTAACACGAACCCACTGCACATGGTATACTCTGCCCAGCGTGGTTTGATAAAAGGAAACAACCTTTCACTTAAAACATTTTAAAAAATACAATTTGTAATTTTAGAGAGAGTTATTTTTTTAAGTGTTTGAAGAAAGTTTTATTGAAATCGAATATCATGTGGATGGGCTCTCTTAGAATACTAACAGAGTTGAAAGAGAAAGTTAATGGAAGATGGAAGAAGAAAGAAGAGGAAATCTTTTCAAGACTTCGGTAGAAAAATGGTAAAAACGAACAATTGCTGTGTTGTCGCTAAAAAACCGATACCAAACACACGAGAGACGGGTTGTCGATTATGAAGAGTATAAGATGTCTGCTGTGTTTTATATCAGATGAGGCTCACATGGAAAAGAGAGAAAGAGGGAGGAGAGGAGAAGAGGGAGGGAGAGAGAAGGAGGGAGGAGAGAATCAACGAAATTTTCAAATGAAAACGAAAGAAAGAAAGAATAAAGGATGAAAGGCCTAAAAAAAGAAGGACTGTGTGAAGTATGGACATTTTTAAAAGATAGGAAGAGAAAGAGTAAAAGGAAGAAAAAAGAAAAAAAAGAAAGGAAATAAAAACAATGAACGAAAGAAGGAAAAAAAGAAGAAGAAGAAAGGTGTGAATGAAAGTGAAGACAAAAGAAAGAACGAAGGAAGGAAGGAGCGAAGGATATGATGAAAGAAATGTGAATATTAAGGAGCGAAGACAAGAAGGATGTTTGAAAGGAAAGAAAGTAGTAAAAAAAATCTAAGTGGAAGTTGAATGAAGTAAAAGATGAAAGAAAAAAAGAAAACGGAAGGTGGCATGATGAAGAAGGAGAGATAAGAAAAAGAAAAATTGAAGAAAAAAAGAAAGAAAGAAAGAGAAAACAGGAGAAAGGGACGAGGATAAGAAAAAAAAAGGAATGAAAGCAGGAATGAGAGAAGAAAGAAAAGAAAAAGAAAGGTATAGGATGAAGGAGGGGAAAAAGAAAGAAAGAAAGAAGAGAAAAGAACAACGACGACGATGGAAGAAAAGAAGAAAGAAAGAAAGAAAGAAGAGCATTAAGATGATGGAAAGAAAGAAACAAACAAACGAAGCTAATACGATGGAAAGAAAGAAAGAAAGACAGAACAGCTGTGAGACAATGGAAAGAAAGAAAGAAAGAAAGATAGAAAGATAGACAGAAAGAACAGTCGTAAAACAAAGTAAAGAAAGAAAGAAAGAAAGAAAGAAGAGGCATGGATAAGATGATGGAAAGAAACAAACAAACAAACGAAACTAAGACGATAGAAAGAAAGAAAGAAAGAAAGAAAGAAAGCAAATGTATCAGAAGAATTTCATCAATTACGACTAATGAAAAATATCCTTATGGAATTGCGTTGTGTTATTTTGTGACGACATTTGACGTTGCCAAGATCTTGACGACAAGAAAGAAAAGGAATAAAATATGGCTGACGAGTCATCATCTATTTCTCTATCGTCGTCATCTTCACGACCGGACATATCTGTGGCGACTTTCATGTCAAATTATTCTCAGCAATCTTTTCAATAGTTCGCCTTCATGTTAACTGCAATCAACAATCACCCAAAGAAGTGATACTTTATCAATTAATCAACTCAAAGCTCACCTGCTAAATTACGTGTGTTGTGTGGTTGGTTGGTTGGTGGTGATTGGCAGCCTTTCGTCTGCGAGAGACGATGGAGTAGTGTCAAAGTTGTTGTTTTTAAATTTGAACTACATAGCCTGGGTGGGTTCATATGGAGGATAAACTGTTGCCCATGCAGCAAATCCACCCTCTCCACACTGCCACTGGGATCCAAAAGAAAGGTACGGTACCAATGCAGTTTGACAACGTTAGTGTAGCAGAAGTTGATGGGTAGCAATGGATTTCAGCACCTTAGGGACTTTGGCTCCTGATTTGTTTTCGGAGTTTACTCCGCTAGCCTTTCCTTGAAAGGCAGCAGAGGTTTTGTGTCGGACTTTTCCTTGACTGATTGATTGCCGACCAAGGCTAAGGAGCCCCTTTTTAACCCCTTTGGGGATTTATGCGCGTAGTAAGTACCCCAAAACTTACTACTATTGGTGTTCCTGTGGAATGAAATGAGATTAAGGAAACGGTATATTTTGCGTTTGTGTGTCAGATAAGCAACAGTACATTCAGATTTTTTTGGGGGGTGTTGTAAGTCCACTGGGACGTCAAGATGGTTCTAATGTTCGCTATGAACGTTCATCATCCTTTGTGTTTGTACAACCACGTTTAAAGTCAGCATACCACCCTGTTATAATTTTTGTGGCTATCCTTTAGGCTTCAAGCAAGATCGCTGTCCAACGGAGATCCTTTGTGTTAAGCAGAGTTCGATCCTTAGTGAAGAATCCTTGCGTTCCTCCTTATTGTCCCTTAATATTGGGTATGATCCTTTGGTAGCTCCTTGGTGCTCCTCAGTCTTTTTCGTCAATGAATGCAAATGGACGTCTGTCATTATCAGCCAATTAAGTAGTTAACCAACCGTGTATTCGGGCTGTTGATTGGCTGAGGTTTAAACCACAGGACCTCGCTTAGTATATAAATTTAAGTGGTGGATTGCTGCATGGCTTATATAGCAAAATAATCCAACCGTTGAGTCCGACGGAGTCCGAATAACAGTTATCAAGCCATTACTTTGCTTGCACAGTATTTTTGGACATCAGAAAGCAATGCTTTATCAACACACGAACTACAGATGTTTCCATTGTAATGTCATCGGGGTTGCCTAAAGACGGTATCAGCCAATCAGCCTATCAGTCTATCTCCTGTTCACTACCGCTAGACCAAGGTGATTGTTTTTGCACTTTGAGGTTGACCGCCACACCTACCATCAACTCCTTGCTTTAGCGCACAGATCCCTGTGCTACTCATACGCTGAGTTCGCGAGGGCCGGAATCGAACTAGGAACCTTTCTAGCCGAACGCTCTACGCTAACCAGTAGCTTCACTAAGATAACTGTAATTTGTAAATTAATAATACGATTGGGCTCAAATTTTGACACGTGCCTTTTGAAGGTTAGTACTTTATAAAAATTATATGGATTTTCTTTATTAGTGGCGCCATCAATATGTAAGGCCCGGGACATATTAGGTGATGTGTTACTTTTCTCGTATTTCTTCAATTGTTCTAGCTAGATCTGCTATGTCTCTTATGCCATCTTCTACCTGTTATGAGAATGGACAAAGGCCGCATCCCCAAAGACCTACTGTATAGGGAATTAATATATATATATATATATATATATTATATATATATATAATGTTATTGGAAACGTGTTTGGTTATATTAGAAAAATTGGAAAAAAATGAGAGAAATAAAAAACAAAATTCTAAATGATGAACGTTGTTCGGTTGGATTTTACAGCATGTCAATCCTGGTTGATCCGAAGATGTTTTGTTTTATTCATTCTTGATGTGCATTCAAATTTTTTCACACAATTTTTTAAAACTCATTTTTAAACAGATTTCTTTTAGATGTGACCTTAACAGGTACTGCCACTCTGAGTCTAAGTGGACCTGGGAGTAATGGTGATAAAGGGTACTCCACACTCCCGAGTGCTGCAATATTTGAACTTCGCCATGAGATGTATTTTAACGTCATACCCAGGACAAGAGTAAGGGCTTGATTTTTTTCCAGGTGCCGGATGATAACCATTATAACACGGGCGCCTCCACTGCCCTATGCAGGCCTCTTTTTTCTTTTTTCTGTTTTTTTTTTTTTTAGTCTACTGTAAATGCCTGGATTTTTTTTGTTTTTAGGAACGTGCAGTAGGGTAGCTTGATTTTTCACTTTTTAAAAATATCAAATTGTCTATGTGAAAGTTGAGTGGTAATACCAAAAATAAGATCCTTTACTTGCGCCATTTGAGGAAATAGTATCAAAGATCGTCTACTAAAATGCACTAGAATCCTCGTTTTCTAATGGCTAAAATTTTCCGAAAATGATGAATTTTAGTGCATTTTAGTAGACGATATTTGATGCTATTCCCTCAAACTAATGGTGAAAGTAAAAGATCTAATTTTTTATATCAGTATTCAGTATACGAACCCACAAATCTTGCATTGATGGGCAATTTTATATTTTTTAAAGTGAAAAATCGACCTGCCCTAACGTGCATGTATATTCGCTGGTATGGTTTAATGGTAACTGGATCCATTGTCAGTTGCACCTACTTCTATTGCGGCAAAATGGAACTTCAAAGACCGGCTTAATGCAGAAACAAAATCCACTTGACTTTTACTCACTTACTGCTCGGCATTTCTTGGTCTTTTCTTCCTTTTTTAATGAAGAGTTCCAGTGCCATGACGCGATTCAAATTTCCTAAGCATACAGGGTTTCCGGTTTACCGTCGTCTCCACCTCTGAACCTTTGCTGGATTGTCGCGTGATTGATCTCGCGAGAGCGTGGGTTCCTCCCCCCCCCCACAGCAAGAGTCACAATAGAAGGCGAAAGGTTATGCAATGTGGAGGAGATATCCTCATTTCAAATCTCTACTTAATTTTATTCTGTCATTTATTTTCTAAAAATATTCTTTTTTAAGAACATATATATAAATACACACAGACACAGACACACAGACACACACACACACACACACACACACACATATATATATATATATATATATATATATATATATATATGAACATACTAGAAATACTGTTTCTCAAAGAGTATGTCATATATATATATATATATATATATATATGATACACCAAGCGTGTTGGTAGATCCTTGCGGAGAGAAAAAACCGGCAGAGAGTTTGATTGTAAAAATATACTACCAAACATCAACCAGGAAGAAAAAAATGTTTGAAAAAAGAAAAGACCAAGATATTCGTACCAACAAAAAATAATCTATTGGTATAGTATTTGGCCAAAAGAAAAAACAATTTATATGTATATATATGTATATAAGATATATATATATTCATATAACCGCTAGGAGAAGCTAATTGTAAAAAGTGCTTGATACCTAAGTAGAGCCAAGTAATAAATTTATTTTTTAATATTTTATTTAATATTTTATATATATATATATATATATATATATATATATATATGTGTGTGTGTATATGAAAAGTCTATAAAATGGAATAAATCCAATAGTATGTGGTATATAAATATAAAACAATATTAAATATTATTCTAAAAGATATCTGTTTCACTTTATGGGGTTTACTTAGTGTAATTCAAATGAAATCATTTTAAAATCAAAATGAAGACAATCGTAAAATGGTTAAATTTTCCTCCTTTTTTTCATTCAACAAAAATATGTGCTCTGATGAAGACCAGCGTTTATAAAAATGTATTTTACAAGTGCCTTCATTTTAAAATGGTTTCAATTGAATTCCACTTTATAAACCCCTCAGGTTGAAAGAGATATCTATTAGCATAATTTTTGCATTGTTTTCTATTTATATACCTCATGTATTTATATATTATAAATAATATATATATATATGTATGTGTGTGTAGGGGGTTCGAATCGAACCCTTTATTCAATCCAGTGAGGTAGATTGTTCGCATTCCGTTAAACATGGCCGGATACAAATGTTAAGTTATTTCAAAGTTCCGAGAATTCTGCCGATAACGATATGGAGGATCCCGAGTAAAACATGTTAACATTCTTATGAGGATATCTTTATGATATAATTTCAAACTGTCTCCACATGCTCACCACCCCTGTGAAAACAATCTCCCATCTCAGATGATTGAAAAACAAAGTTAAAATTCTTATGGGAGAAGAACTGGTATTAGGGAGACAACCTGTGGAAGATTCCACTATTGTTTGGATGGGGAACATGCAACATAGGCATACAAATTGAGATATGTAACGTAGCTGTACCAATTCAAGTTTGTAACATAGGCATACAAATTGAGATATGTAACGTATATGTACCAATTCAAGTTTGTAACATAGGCATACAAATTCAGATATGTAACGTATATGTACCAATTTAAGTATGTAACATAGTCATGCAAATTCAGATATGTAACGTAGATGTACCAATTCAAGTTTGTAACATAGGAATACAATTAGTATTATTTGTATTATTCCGACTATTGCCCTCATCTTCATTGTTATCTGTACAACATTTCGGTCGTTGTGCCCACCGGCCTTCTTCAGGTATTGTCGGACTCGGAAACCTTCTCAGACTCGGGAACTTTCTTGTCGTAATCGGGAACCTTCTTGTCGTAATCGGGAGCCATCGCGGAACTATGAACCTAACCCTTTATTCAGTCCTCGGGGGTATCCTGCTCTCATTCCGCTAACCATAGCTAGGGTACAGGTGTTAAGCTGTGTTAATCATTATTCTATGTTACTATCACCCCTGACCAGGATTGAACCTGCAGTCTAGAGATAACTGTCACTTAGAACTGCCTTAACCTAACTCCTTTATCCACTAGGCTATGTGTCCAATAGTCCGAATAATACAAATAATTTTGTACCAATTTAATTAACGTTAATTATTATCCTTATCTTCTTTTTGTTTTACTTATCAGCTGAGCTGTGAATAGTGATGGGCTGGCATTCTCTCTTCATCTTGTGGTCTGGAACAACTTTGGATTTGCTGGGGTTCTTTCTGTCTTTGCGTTCATTGTTAGTTCTTAATTAACGAACACAAAAATTGGTGTTATTGTCTTTTTTTAATTTTTAATTTTTTTCCGAACTCTTAATCTTATTTACCAAAGTAAATGCCCTCGGAAGACAAACCCTCATCTTAAGTTTGTCCACTGCAAACATTCAGCCAACTCTCCCTGTTCTTTTCCTTCCAGGCTCTTTTTCCTGTCAGACTCTTTTTCGTTCTCGCCTTTCTGCCAATCAAAAACCAAAGTCCTTTATTCACACGCATCACTTCTTGAACTAATTCTGTTTTTTTTTTCTTCTGTTTTTTTTTTATTTAATTATTATTACTCACACTTGCGTAACACACCAACCCACCACTGATCTAACACACTAATGCTCAAATTCATTATTATTTTACAAATACCTAGATTCTTTAAAATCATGATAGCATATTAACATTTTTAAACACCGTGTTTATTATATATTCTTATACGGATTCTTACCTAATTTCGTTAACCTATCTAATCTAAAATATTTCATTACATTTGATATAATGAATATGTAAATACCTTGGTACCCCTCACTATAATCTGATTGGACAGTGTCATGTATAAATAGTCGACACTGTGTTGGACCTATACCTAATACCTACAAGCTAAACTTACTCGCTAGACGACACCATGACTGCTCGGCAGACTGTTTGCTATTCGACGTACCAGTTACTACTGCGATAATATACCAAATATCAACTTCAGAATATATCCCTTAACCCGGATATATCAACATTAAATCTCATACCTATGATCCTAGGGCGCATATTCCTGCTAGTATATATAAGAATATTTGGCATTCCATTACCCACAAGGGTTGATATGCCGTTAAACAACAACTAACCAACCAAAAATTCAGTGTAATCTTTTAGTGAGAAGCATGTATTAAAATGTTGGCACAGGGCGTTAAAAACCCCGGTGTCTACTCTCTGCCTTGTACCAGACAAAGTTTAGCGTAGTATATATCCAGTGACTAGTGTCTGCCTTAAAAGGACTCACACTACTGTAAGTAATTTGACGAAGTGAAGAGAAAAATGTACGAATGAATAATTCCACAAAGAGCGATAGACACAATGGTGGGGGAAATCTATGTACGGATTACCGTCAGGGACATAATCAATAAACGAATAAAATATTCGTATAACCTTATTTTTAAAACATTTGCAGCTTCTAAACGAGATAATTTGCCAACGTTTGGGCGCACAAAAGAACTTAGCGCCGGCTTTTATATATATTATATATATATATATATATATATATATATATATATAAGAAAATGTTCAGAGAAATCGATATCAGTTTCGTGTATAAAGCAAGCTGATATTCGTAGGCGGGAAAAGAAACAAGTTACGAAATCAACTCAAACGTGTATTAAACATGGAGTCTCACTTACATAAAGACCTCGGCTTTTTTTTTTTTTGGTTCATTTTTTTTTCTTCTTGTTTGTTTTTTGTTTCGTTCTGCTTTCTTGTTTTGTTTCTGTTTCTGTTTTATTTTTATTTTTTTGTACACACTCGAGTAAAGAATGTTAATTAGAGGTTCTCCGACTAAACGGGGTTGTATTTACGCTGTGGCGTAAATAATAAAGCTAAACACAAAAAAATCATTTGAGATAATCAATATTCGATTACGAAAAGACGCCTAGCTGGTTTAGTTAATATTTCAATGTTTATTCACACCATTATCAGCGTATTATATTCTTACGCTTCCTGTTTAAATACTAACTTAGCGATCATTAAGATCACTTTTAAGTCACATTTTCTCTCTCTCTCTCTCTCTCTCTCTCTCTCTCTCTTTCTATATATATATATATATATATATATATATATATATATATATATAGTCATCCACAGACACGGGTTTCAACTTATCAAGTATCTTCAGTGTGGCTAGACATTTTCTGAGCTACCTACAGCCGGGTTAGAAATCCGATCGTTTCAGCAGCAGTCGGACAGCTTTATCTCTCGGCTATCATCCCCCACAGAATATGAAGGGGATTTTAACTGTTTAATACGCACATCTGTATGTATGTTAAATGCCGCCATAGAGTGATCATATATATATATATATATAATATATATTATATTATAAAGTAAAAAGTAAGTAAAATCGTCGGGGTGGCCTAAAGTCGGTATCAGCCATCTATGGGGGAGTCTATCATCTTTTCACTAGCGCAAGACCAAGGAGATTGTTTTTGCGTCTGAGGTGGAGCACCACACCTGTCATCAGCTCATTACTTTACCGCACAGTTCCCTGTGATACTCATATGCTGAGTTGGCAAGGGTCGGTATCGAACTAGAAGCCTTGTGGTTTCTAGTCGAAAGCTCTACCGACTGAGATAACCCGGTCGTATTTATGCGCGCGCGCGTGCGCGCTTGTGTGTGTGTGTGTTTGTCCAGTCAGACGGAATAAAACAAATAAAAAAAATAAATGATTCCAACTGCTGAAGCAGTAAGGTTGTCGATCCCGCGTAGTAAGAATTTATTGAGTGGATTAAACCACCCAGAGAGCCATCATCATTACCCGTTCAAAAACACTACCACACCCAAAGACAATGAGAAGAACTGAAACCCGATATCTTTTCAGGAAATCCCAGAAAAATTATATATAAAGCCTCATGAATTATCTGTTTACCATTTTCAATAAAGTTAACGGTCTGATGTAACTCATAAGTATGCACAGATACCTGTGCGCAGAAATAGATATATAAACCACAAAATGGTCGCTTTTGAAGCCTTTTTCTTTACCAATATATATATATTATATATATATATATATATAATATATATATATATATATATCACATCTCTTCAATTCAGCTAGACTCACAGGCTGCCCCCAGCCTGGATCAGTCCAACCCACAGTGGAAGAGAATTTTACCTATAAAATACACACAATGTATAGACTGCCTGAGAGAGCTCAATCATTTTTAGGAGAGCCTTGCAATGTAAGAGTATCAGCAGCCGTCAGCGAATTTCCCTTCCAGAGAGCTCAACACCAGGGTGGGGAACATAACTAAGCCACGGGAACTTTCCCCCGTTCGCGAGTCGTCTAGTAATATAATGATACATACTAGCAGGACCTGTGGATATACGACAGTATGATATTTTTAATTATTACCACGTCTGATATGTTTACTTAAGAACTATTGCTATATTTGAATATTCTAAAAGTATAATAATTTGATAGTACAGTCTCTCACTGTTTTTTCTTTCTTCTTTCTTTTCATATTTTCATTATGGTCGATTGAAAAAGATTAGCGTTATCGCTTCAACGTGCTTACCCCTCTAAATATTTTCCCCTACCCTCCTTTTGCTTTCTTTTTTTTCTGAGTATATGTTTTGTGTAGCATGTCTTTTTTTTCCCTTTCTTTCTTCATAATAAAATCGAAATAATCCATTATTTAGCGAGATGATAACACTCATAAGAAATAAGAATTAGGTAGATAATTAACACCAGATAATCAGGATTTACATTTTGTATTTCATCTTGCAAGATTGGACATTTGCATTTATAACCAGGGGTTGTTGAAAGATGATAATGGTCGTACAATTAAGGAACAGGATATCAATATATAGACTAGCAGGACCTGTGAATAAAAGTATGATAATTTAATTCTTACAAAGTCGGATATGTTACTAAGAGCTATTGCTAAATAGTTCAATATGTAAAAAGTATAATAATCTTGATTTAACTCACTCTCACTTTTTTTCTTTCTTTCTCTTCATCTTTTCATTATGTTCGATTTGGACGGTCTCATTTTTAATCAGAGTGTGTTGCAAGATGATAACGGTTCTACATTTAAGGAACATATATCTATACATAATGTAAAGTGCAGTTTGTGTGTATGAATATATATGTGTGTGTATGTCCAGAGGAATCTATGAAAATAAAACTTTTTATACAAATTAAGTACAAAGTTAATATATATACACATTTACTATCACCAGATCTTGCTTTTTGTGCAAAAATAATGAAGATTTGATTTATATTCGTGAAGATGATAACAAAATAAAAGTTGAAAGATTACAGCAGGGATTTTTTATATAGTATTTTAAATGGACGACATTAATTATTCTTTACAGAGTGTCTAGATCAAAGCAAGATATTTTTTACGCAGGAATTTTAGTGAAACATTCTGCGGGGACCTAACTCGCGATTCAACAATAATGGATTTGCGAGACAACCTTTCTTCCCCCCCCTCTACCCACGATTTTTATGGCCATTTTTGGCTTCAAGTGAGAGCACTTCACAGTGGAGATCCCTCGTGTTAAGCAGAGGTTAATCATTAGTGAAGAATCCTTTGGTTGTTCCTCGGTGTCCCTTAATGTTGGGTAAAATCCCTTGGTTGTTCCACGGTGTTCCTTAGTGTTGGGTAAAATCCTTTGCTTGTTCCTCGGTGTGGCTTAGTGTTGGATAGAGTCCTTAGGTTGAGCAAAGTCCTTTAATTAATTATTAAAAACAACAATGCCAACTCAGAACAGGAGAAAAGCAGCCCTTGAATAGAAGTCAAATAGTACCTAGTAAGACCATCTCCTCTCTAATCTAAGTCTCTCTCTCTCTCTCTCTCTCTCTGTTCTCTCTCTTCTCTTCTCTCTTGTCTGTTGTGTGTATGTCTGTGTGTCTGTCTCCCCCCTCTTCTCTCTCTCACACACCCAACGAGATGAATTCTCTCGATTATATACCGAGTATGCAGCATATATATATTATATATATATATATATATATATATATATATATGTATGTGTGTGTGTGTGTGTGTTTTTGTGTATGTGTGTGGGTGTTGTGAGTGTGTGTGTGTGTGTGTGTGTGTGTGTATTTATGAGTTTAGAAGATATGAGGAAAATAGAGACAGCAAATACTTTATATAAATGTATACTTATTATACAGTATGTAACACTCAGCACACTTATATTACAAGATACTTCAACAGGTGGCGCCGGGTTGCCACTTCTAATATGGTAATATATGAGGCAAATAGAATGTCTGCTATTAACCAGATTAGCCGACCATTGTTAGTGAGTTCGATTATTGCTGAGCGCTTCACAATTCTGGCATTGTGCCACACCTAAGCTAAGCTTAGTAAATAGCTATATTACAATGTGGAGTAATAGTTAGCAAGCTAGATTAGCAGAGCATTGTTAGTGAGTTCGATTCAGGTGACGCCAGGTAGTGGCTTCTAGTATGGTAATAGATGAGGCAAATAGAATGTATGCCACAACTGTGAGTGTCTATAATTCATTCCTAATTTCATTCATGTAATTTTTATCTGTTGATATGAAAAGGTTGATTGAAATGAATGATAATATCAGTACTTTTTAAAAAGAAATTTGTGAATAATTCTAATGGCGCTGTATGATTTAATGTACACTGTGCTGAAACCGGAAGCGGAAGTGATGGTGCTACTTCCGGCAATCGTCGTTGTTGCATCAAGATATTAATGTTCGGGAGGTAATACAGGATGTGCGGTAGAGTTTATGGTTTTAGAAAATCTAAGTGAAATCGAGACACCAAATACTTTACACACACACACACACACACACACACTTATAAAATATATATATATGTATATATGTGTGTGTGTGTGTGTGTGTGTATGTGTGTGTGTGTGTGTGTGTATTTATGAGTTTAGTGAAATAGAGACAGAATACTTTTATATAATGTATACATATATATATATTTCTGTGTGTGTGTGTGTGTGTGTGTGTGTGTGTGTGTGTGTGTGTGTGTGTGTGTGTGTTTGTTTGTGCTTCAGAACAATAAAATATCTCTAGCGAAAATTGTATCGGAAAGAAAACAGGAATCGTTGTGAAAGTTTAAAGGGAACAGAATAATGAATATTAATGGGAGGGTGAAGAGCTTTTGGGAACTCTCATCTCTTTCCAAGAAAGGGGAAAACAGTAGGAAAAGATAGAAAAAGAAAGAAAGAAAGAGTAATACGTAAAAAAGAAAGAAAGGGAAAGAGAAAATGTTAGAATGAAAGCGTGAAAGAAAGAAGGATAATACATAAAAAGGAAAAAAAAAAGAAAGAAAGAAAGAAAGAAAAGCAGCGTAAAATAAAGTAGAGAAATTAAAGAAATAAAAGGTAAGAGAGAGGGAAAGAAAGAAAGTAAAGTAGTCTATAAATGAAAAGAAAAGAAAAGAAAAGAAAAAGAAAATTGAGAACTCAAACCGGGAAAAACATTATGACACTAAACTGTATACAATGGTGAGGCTCCATTTCCAGAGTTCTGTGTAGTGTGGAAATACCTCTTCATTGATATTACTCCAGGTTCACTCTGATTTAAAGCGGTAGAACTTGAAAAAAAAATCTATCGAATTAGTAGATGTCTTTAGAAATTACTAGAATTGGATAGGTTGTTTGGCTGGTTGGATTTTACGGCATGTCAACTCTTGGGTTATTTTATGCCAAAGACATTTTGTTTGATTCATTTTGTTGCGTACCCAATTTTTAAACATTTTTAAAAACTCATTTTTGATCTATCCAACCCATACATGGGACACTAACAGGTACTACCACTCTGGGTTAGCGAGAATCTGGAGTGGTGGTGATGAAGACGTACGCCACACTGTGGAATATTGAACACCACTAGATGCCGAGTATTTAACAGGATTGCTTGAAACTATTAAGTACAAGCTTTGTCAGTACATATACTAAAATTGAAACGATACAGAGAAAACTAGCATGGACCCTGAATTACTGTTCTTCTATGGTTTATATTGTTGGAATTATCTGTCGCTTTAAGATGTATGCAAAATCGTCACTTCTATTTATGAACTTTCCAACATCAGCAGGAACTTCCGGTAAAACTTGCCAATTAGAGACGAGGACATATATTACAGAAGAAACTAAAGTTTAAGATTACCAACTCATTAAAGATGGATTTATATATTAGAGGAAACCTACTGACTACGATTATCAACTCACTACTAACTTGGACTTATATATTACATGGAGGGCACGTGGTCTAATGGTTAGAGTTGGAGGAAATGGACTCGTCAAGCGAGTTCAATTCCTGGACGAAGCTGTTGGAATTTCACATGGCGCTAATACCCTTGGGAAAGGTATGAATCCAATTCTCCTTCCAGCTATGGGTAAATAGCAGAGCAGACTGGACTCTTTAACCATGGTTAGGTAAAGTCTAGGAGAAGGAAAACTCTGAATTCAAATCCTGTTAAACTCCGCTTAAGAAATTTACTTGTGTCGCATCCTGGTCGTGCGGAGGGCTTGGTAAATATATATATATATATGTATATATATATATATATATATATATATATATATTATTAGAAGAAACTTACAGACCATGACTAAATAAATGGATTCTATGAACAACCGAACAACTGAACCCTACGATGTCGACAAAGTTTTCTAAAACATATATTTTAATAACCCCTCCACACGAGCAGGATGTGACACAAGGAATTTTCTAAGCGTAGTTCTATAGGTTTGAATTCAGAGTTACCCTTCTCCTAGACCGGTTGCCTAACCAAGGTTAAAGAGCCTACATTTACCCATAGCTGGAGGGAGAGTAGGATTCATACCTGTCAAAAGTTATTAGCGCTAAGTGAAATGCAATTATCAAGTTCAGGATTTGAAGTTTTTTAAATGCCATCCTTTGCCAGTTGAAAAGGGCTCGAAGAAAGTCATGTGTTTATGGAATCTTTTGGTAAGCGTATAAGTCCTATCCTACGTAAAGGTCCAGTGATTTAATCCAATGTCCTCGTCAAAGAATGCCTCAGTAATTATGACCAGTAAGGTCGGTTTAAATATTGTATCAACCTCAGAGTACTGCCAGTGATTGGCCAAGAGGTTAGATCACATATTTCTGGCCGATTCTATAAGTAGGAGGGGCATTCTTCAACACCTTATATCCGATTTTCTCTCCC
>CM042157.1:99409798-99426584 GCA_023376005.1 Doryteuthis pealeii | reverse complement strand
AGAATTAAAACCGGAATCTCTGTAGAAAGAACAATATCCGAAAATAAAATGGCCGAGCGTGAGGGGGGCAGATTAGACGGTGTGAGTGTGTGTGTGGGGGGTGGACGTTTGGGTGTTTGCGTCTTGTTTGTCTGCACCTACTAATCACCTGTCACCTCGTCTCCACCCTTTGTTGTCCAGCCTCGTTTCCTGATCTTGCTGCCCAGGGGAGACATCTCTTTCAACGGATGGTAATGGCGGGGAACTATTGTGTGGGCAAAAACGTCTGGCGAACAGAGAGAGAGAGAGAGAGAGAGAGAGAGAGAGAGAGAGAGGAGAGAGAGAGAGAGAGACAGGGGGGGATTGTATATCGGCTTTATTTGTTTCGCGTCACTTACACGAATATGCGACCGTCTGTGTCACCAGGCGGCGCTAGTAGTCGCAGAAGACGGGGTTTAAGTAAAGAATGAAAATGAACGCCAAAGAGAAAGACGAGAAACGAAGATTTAAAGAAGGAAGATAATGAACACGAACAGAATGGACTTGACTGTCTTTTAATACAGACATCCATTGTTATTATATTAGCTTTATATTATCCTGTATATATATATGTGTGTGTGTGTGTGTGTGTGTCTGCGTTGTAGAGGGATCCACGTATGCTTCTTGGTTGATATATATATATATATATATATATATATATATATATATAAATTTTTAGAAAAAAGAAAACAAACACAGGATGTCATGAACGATGGAAACTCTTTATGTCGATACTTAAGTATTTCGTTTTTTTTAAATTAAAACCTTCTTCGGGACATTGAAAATTTATATGAGTAAAAGATGAAAGATGTTCAGTGTATGTTGGATGTTTAATAAAAGGTTATTTACCGTTATTTACTTGGCGTTTATATATATTAATAACCTTTTATTACACATTCAACATACACTGAACATCTTTCATCTTTTACTCATACAAATGTTCAATGTCCTTAAGTATCGACATAAAGAGTTTCCATCGTTCATGACATTCTGTGTTTGTTTTCTTTAAAAGTTTTCTCTACATGCTGTCGGATTAATTTCCTCTTCGTAGTTCGATATACATATATATATATATATATACATATATATATATATATATAATATATATATATATATATATATATCTGTTTATAATGTATATCTTTGGTGATTAAGTATAAAGCATTATGTATGAAACCAGTCAGTCTAAGTTCCGAAGAAGAGGCGCAAACGGCCCCGAAAATTCAACAAATAAAACGAAATAAATTGAAATTTAACATAAAAAACTGAGTTTCTTATATTTCATACCTAATTCATCATACTAAATCCCAAACACTATATATATATATATAATATATATATATATATATATATATATATATATATATATATATATATATATACAAATACACACATACACACACATACACAGTTTTTTTTACAGAATAGTTTAATAACACGAAAGTCATACTCAATTATTCCTTAGTTTAAGGATTGACTTATGTTTGAAAAAATTCCATTTCAATTGTTTCTGTAATTTACAATAAAGTCAAAAACTGACCCTTCACTTATTTTACATTCTGTCTGTCACTTTCTCCTCTCTATGTATATCTTAACTGATCGTTATATATGTTAGTTTCTTGGTGAGTGGAGTGAGAGATGGGAGTGTTTGAAATGTATTTGTATGTTAAGTTTCATAAGCATCCAACTCGTAGCTTAAATTAGGTCAAACGTTCCATTTCTTAGAAATCTTACAAAATGGGTTTAATATTTTTTTATGTCCGGTCATATTTGTTAAAAATTTAATTCACTTTGCAAACTCACTTTTCCCTAATATCAATTATCTACCTAAAGCTCAATGGGTACCCTAATGGGTCACGTTTTGACTAGTATATATATATATATATATATATATATATATATATATATAATTCAAAGAAAGAAAAATTTAACAAACCGTCATCCCATTATAATTTTATTTCGACCAGAAACTCAAAATATGAGACTAGCGTCATGAGATGGGTTTAACAAATACCTATTTGTAATACCCACTGACTCATTTTTTGTGTTTCTGATCGAAATAGAATTATAACAGGATGACGGTTTTTCTTCTTTGAAAGTTAAATATTTCACTGGATGTAATTTAATTTATAGATTATTATACATTGAGCTCCTTTTAGGGATTCATAAAAATCCTTGTATGACTATATATGTTGGCACATACGAGAGCAAACAATATGGTTGTACAGTGAGATTTCGAAGATCCCAAATAGAATCATCCCTTACTTACCAGTCATTTGGATTCCCTTACACACACACACACACACACACACACACACATATATATATATATATAGGGTGCGACATAAGTAATGTTCTTTGTTTAAGTGGAACAAAATTAAAGCCTTTCTGATTATCCTTTATTTTTTCGAACATGAATGTATTGCCCCAGGTTAATGGATTAATATAATATATTAACAAAATTGATAAAATGGAGATTTGGCAAATTAATTAAAGAAAATAATAAAGAAAATATACATTATAAGATATGAAATTTAAAAGGGCGTTACTTATGTCGCTCCCTGTATGTATATATATATATATATATATATATATATATATGTGTGTTTAATTGGAGTCGTACCTAATTTTGAAAATTAATTAATTAATAATGAATTAGGCGGGAATACCTATTAAATGTATGGCTAAACAAATCGAGAAAAATCAATCTCTGTATGTACATTTCGGCCTATTAGGCCTCATCAGCAGAGCTATAGATCGGAAGACCGCCCTGTGCGTGATTTGAAACCGGACTGCCAAGCTGACAGGCCGATCCCATAACCCCTACACCAAACGGACTTCTTAGATTTTACGATTTGTTTAGAGTAGGTTAACATTCCTCTTCTAGTGACTTTTTTTACACGACGATGTGGTAAGTTGTAAACAAGGTTTGTTTAGAATGGCTTTTTGCCGATAATTTTTTGGAGAATAAGTGTTTAATTGGAGTCGTACCTAATTTTGAAAATTATGGGATCGGCCTGTCAGTTTGGCAGTCCGGTTTCAAATCACGCACAGGGCGGTCTTCCGATCTATAGCTCTGCTGATGAGGCCTAATAGGCCGAAATGTACATACAGAGATTGATTTTTCTCGATTTGTTTAGCCATACATTTAATAGGTATTCCCGCCTAATTCATTATTAATTAATTAATTTTCAAAATTAGGTACGACTCCAATTAAACACTTATTCTCCAAAAATTATCGGCAAAAGCCATTCTAAACAAACCTTGTTTACAACTTACCACATCGTCGTGTAATAAAAGTCACTAGAAGAGGAATGTTAACCTACTCTAAACAAATCATAAAATCTAAGAAGTTCGTTTGGTGTTGGGGTTATGGGATCGGCCTGTCAGCTTGGCAGTCCGGTTTCAAATCACGCACAGGGCGGTCTCCGATCTATAGCTCTGCTGATGAGGCCTAATAGGCCGAAATGTACATACAGAGATTGATTTTTCTCGATTTGTTTAGCCATACATTTAATAGGTATTCCTGCCTAATTCATTATTAATTAATTAATTTTCAAAATTAGGTACGACTCCAATTAAACACTTATTCTCCAAAAAATTATCGGCAAAAAGCCATTCTAAACAAACCTATATATATATATTATATATATATATATATATATATATATATAATTTAATATACCAAGCGTGTTGGTAGATCCTTGCGGAGAGAAAAAAAACAGCAGAAAGTTTGATTGTAAAAATATACTACCAAACATCAACCAGAAAGAAAAGAATTTTTGAAAAAAAGAAAGGACCAAGATATTCGTACCAACAAAAAAAAAAAATAATAATCTATTAGTACAGTATTTGGCCAAAAGAAAAAACAATTTATATGTATATATATGTATATAAGATATATATATATATTCATATAACCGCTAGGAGAAAGCTAATATGTAAAAAGTGCTTGATACCTAAGTAGAGCCAATAATAAAGATAATCTAATGAGTCAGACGAACCTACTATTAGTTTCGCATGAAGCTCTTCAGGGCTACAGTCAGATTTTAGCCCTGAAGAGCTTTATGCGAAACTAATAGTAGGTTCGTCTGACTCATTATATATATATATATATATATATATATATATATATAATTTACAAAAGAGATATACGGTGATCAATATTGGCGGTTCATATTGTATTTCAGAATATATATAATATTTCGATTTTCACAATTGCTTTCGAGTTATATTTTATCGTCTTCTTGAGTTCTACCGGTTTTTCTTTAAAAAATTGTGAAGAAACTAAATAAACAGACAAAAGCAAGTCCATCTTTCACGCGAGTTAAAATCCCCAATTAAAATATTCATCGTCGCTTCAGAATTAACAATAAAACGCACGTGTACTATTTTTAAAATTAAATTCCACAGTAAATAACAAAAGAAATACAACTAACGAGTTTAAATTTAGAATAAATATCTTCTTCAAAATGAACATTTTCTTACCAGAAAAGAAATTTGAATTCAAATAAAAGATAAAAATGCTAACATTTCCTTTTTATGCCAGGATAATTAAAAACTTCGATTAAAGCTTCTCTGAAGGCGAATAAATCAGATTAAATTTTGGTTCATTTAAAAAAGATATCATTGGCATCTTTCCAGAGAGGTCAATATGGCGTATATGGACGTCAGCAGTGGAAACTCAACTTCCGGTATCGTCTGATGTTTAACTTCCTGTAACAAACACTTCTAAAGAAAAAATGTTGTATACAAACAAAACTATGTTATTAAGATTTTAGATTTAAATAATAATTTCTATTTATTTCTTTTTTAATTTTTAGTTCTTTTAATTTTTTTAAAAAGTTTATTTTCATCTATTTTCATTTGCTTATTTAATTTTTGTAAGTATACAGTATGGCTTTCCAAAAATAAGTTCCCGATTTGTAACGTTTTTCTATATTTGAACACGCACACATAGACATATAAACATACAAACACACATATACTCACGTATACACACATACATATAGGTATACACATAAACACACACACACACACACACACATATATATATATATATATATATATATATATATATATTGTTCATTTTTAGATACATATATTTATATGTATATATATATGTGTGTGTGTGTGTGTGTGTGTGTGTGTGTGTATGTGTGTGTGTCTTTCAAATATATTTTCTATGGAGGTCAGATGTCGAGGTTTCATTAAGAACTCTACTTCCGCATTCCTGTCTAATCTTAGACTTTCTCCATCACGTAAGAGGAAATACATAAAAAGATCCAAAATGAGGCTCTAACTTCATCAGCCTGAATATGGCAATCCTACAGAGTGACGACAAAAAGTCTGGTCGTGTTGTGAGATACTGCTGGGGTTCTCTGGTATTGATGAATCGGCCCCGAAACCATGCCTGAACCAGGAGTCATCAGGTTTATGAGGTCTTTGTTGTAAGTATATATTGTGTTATTTGTATTATTTGGAGTATTGTACTCATCTTTATTGTTATCTGCACAACGTTTCGGTCGATGTATCCTCTGCCCCTTTTCAGGTATTTCTTTTCGGAATCGTGAACGTTCTCGAACTCTAGAACCACCTCCTCGAACCCGGGGACCTTCTTCTCGTAATCGGGAGCCTTCGAGGAACTTATACACTAACTCTTTATTCAATCCATGAATAATACAAATAATACAAATTAACAAGCCTCATCTAAAAAATTCATAGAAATAATATATATATACATATATATATATATATATTCGTGCCTAGACTATCGAGCTTAATTCATTCCACTCGTAAATCAAGTTTCTCGTATATCAGATCAAGTGTGTCCTATAAAATAAACTGAAATGCTATAAATATGTTCCAGCCCCCTCCTAAAAAAAAACCTTTTTTTTCTTTTTAAATAAGAATATAGCAGTGTATTGTTTAAGCGCATAATATAATAGAACGCAATGAATTATGTGCTGTTTCAGGTTTTAGCATTTATTTTTTAATAAATATTTTTCTTTGGCTTTATAAATTTAGAAACAGTTTTTCTTTGGCTTAAGAAATTTAGAAACAGTTTAAGTTCATTAAAAAATCAAGTTTCTAAATTTATAAAGCCACAAAGGGATGGAAAGCCCTGTTTCGCCGTTTCACGGCTCATCTGTGTGACAAGACAAGACAGGCTGCTTATCCTCTCAAACACGCAAAAATACAGAAATTAAGTAGATAATACGTCTACACACACACACACGCGCGAGTTTAAACATCGATTTAGGTGTCCCAATATATGTTACGGTTTAATTTTTAATTTAATATCTAATTTTGATTTTGATTTTTTTTATCTTTTTGTTTTTCCTGAACTTCTTTGAATTCAAAACGCTTAAATTATCATATAGTTTTAAATGTATAAATAAATTATATACAACTAAATCAGCGGTCCGCAACCTTTTTTGCGCCACGAACCGGTTTCATCTAAGACAATATTTTAACAGACCGGCCTTCATATGTTCCGGCCTACATTTGCTCGATAATCGTTAATGACGTAATCTAATAATAAATCATCCGCTGTGGTCTTATGTCAAATGCAAACATCAACAGACAATAAACAACCTTTTGTTCATAAAATAATAATCAACAACATCTCTGTAAACAAAAATATTTATTTTAGAACGAAAATCCTTTCTAATAAGAAATAATTATAATAAAAAAACTCGATTCAAGTGACAATACTGAACATTTCTATATAAAAGAGGGAACAAGTGAATGAAATAATAATAATAACAATTAGAGAGAGCGTGACCGAGACCTGTCAAGAGGTAAAGAAGTCACTTTTCAAAATAAAACATCAACATTTAGACTGATAATCAATAATAAAAAAATGCAAACGTTCTGTGCGGACCGGTACCTAATGGCCCGCTGGTTGGGAACCGCTTAATTGAATGACGCAGATAGCCAAAACAGGTGTCCATTGTTCCGTACGTCACATGCGTTGTTCCTCGAATTTGCTGTCGGGGGTCATTTAATAATATAGTTTATAACATAATATGAATTCTCTCTTTATGGATTATTAATAAATATGATGGAGGAAGACGATCCCTTCACGAGACTCCCTCCCAATGTAAGTACCAACAAAAGGAGGAAACTGACATCGTCAAGTATTACGAAGTGACAACCGCATATAGAGGTTACGCTCTACAATGTCTACCCTAACTCAACAAAGACACAATGTCAATATAACCCGTGCAACGCCATTTCCCGATAGAATTGCCATTGTGACCTGGAACGAATAGAAGCAATATTCCATTTACCGTTGGCAGACAAAGCAACAAGCTAGCCGTAACTTAATACGGTTCCTGCATTGTCACCAGCCTAGTGCAGAATAATACATTATTTATCTGGCACTATGGACTCATTGATACCATGTAGCCAATCAGGACTCAAGGAATGCAATCACCCAAATACCTGCATGGAATATTCCTGATTGTCATGAATATCAACTGCTTTCTGCTTAGTTGTTGTTTATTCAAACCAACAGTATACTAACTCACTCACTTCAACAGAATATACGAGTTTCTCTGAATGTTTGAGATGAGGCTTGGTGATTAGTATTGTCTGTATTATTCGGACTATTGTCCTCAGCTTCATTGGTATCTGTACAACGTTTCGGCCGATATGCCCTCCGGCCTTCTTCAGGTATTTCTTGTCGGGCTCGGGAACCTTCTCGGACGCGGGAACCTTCTTTTCGGACTCAGGAACCTTCTTGTCATAATCGGAAGCGATCACGGAACTTTGAACCTAACCCTTTATTCAATCCATGGAGGTATCCGATTCTCATTCCACTAACCAAAGCTGGGGTAGAGGCGTTAAGCTGTGTTAATTATCATTCCATGTTACTGCTGCCCTTGATCAGAATTGAACCTGCAATCCAGAGATAACTGTCACATAGAACTGTCTTAACCTAACACCTTTATCCACTAGGCCATGTGTCCAATTGTGCCCTGGATATGACGTTAAACTTCATCTAATCGTCAAGTTCCAATTCTGAAGCTGTGGGGTGTACACCTTCATCACCATTACTCCAAGTTCCACTCTGGTAATAATAATGATGATAAAATTGATACTGCTACTACTACTACTACAAATAATAATAATAATAATAATAATAATAATAATAATAATAATTATTATTATTATTATTATTATTATTATTATCCTTTTTTCCTCTTTCTTCCTCTCCTTGCTTCTCTCCTTCATTCTATTTCACTCTCTTTCTCTTTCTCTCTCTCTCTCTTTCTTTCTCACACAATGTATATATATATATGTATATATATATATATATATATATATATATATATATATATATGTATGTATGTGTGTGTGTGTGAGAGAGATAGATAGATAGAGAGAGAGTGTGTGTTTGTAAGTAACGAAAATGGAAATAAATCCGACAAGCGTTGAGAAAGTTAAAAGGAAAAACAACATAATAATATGGATGAAATATTAAAATATAATTCATACATATAAGTCTATTGTTTTTCCTTTCATCTTTCTCTCTCCCTCACACACACACACACGCGCGCACACACACACACTCGCTCTCTCACTCACTCACTTGCACACTCTGCTTCTCTACGTATGTTCGTTTCCATACTTTTATTATCTTCCTTCCTCTTTCGCTCATTTCTTCTTTCTTCTTTGTTTTCTCACCAATCATTCTTAGTTTTTGTTTCCAATTCCGACCCCCCTTCCTTCCACCACCCCACCCAGCCCCTTGCATTCTGTTACGTCAGCAATCGGCTAAATAGCAAATCCGCTATTAGGCGCAACGTTAATTACGATGAAGTTTTCTTTTTACTTTCATTTGGAAACGAAACAATAAAACCAAAAACAACAAGAGAAAAGAATCTCTCACAAGATATTCGCAATAACAGCAAATTCGATTTATGATTACAGAGGTGTTTGATAAGACGAGAGAATTTTGGTTATTGAAAACTACATCTATATCGGGAACGGAAATCTCTTAGGTGACCACATTGTATAATATATACAGTAGGCACTGCCAAAGTTGCCGGAAAATTCGTATTTAAAAAAATAAATTTACCCCCTCCGATTGAAAAAAAATTACCAAAAAATCAGGGAATTATACGCTTTTAATAACATTTTCAGTGTTGATTTATCAATGAATGAATAGTATATTTTATAATTTTATAAAATTGTAATTTTTTTTCAATCGGGGGGGGTGGGGTGGGGGTGGTAATTTATTCTGTAAAATACGGATGTTACGGCAACTTTGGCAGTGCCTACTGTATATATGAGACAATGAGTTCCCCTAAGAGATGTTTATGGCCATCTTTGTGATATAGTTGAGCAAAATTGACCGAAAATAGTTTGAAATGTATTAAAAATAAATTACATGTGTAATATATTTTGCTTTTTGTATTAATACTCATCATTTTCGATTTAGACAAAAAAATTGACCTTAAATAATCAATTTCATTCATTTTATTTATCAATTTAATTAATCTTAATTCGTTTTTAAAATGAAAATAAGTCAATATTTTGGCAGTGCCTAATATACAAACAAACCTTTGTTGGCGTGTCGTAGTGTAATGGTTACCGTCGTAGGAAATGGACTCGACAATACGAGTTCAAATCCTGGACGAGACTGTTTGCATTTCACATAGCGCTAATACTCTTGGGAAAGGTATAAACCCAATTACCCTCCCTCTAACTATGGGTAAATAGTAGAGCAGATTCAGCTCTTTAACTTTGGCTTGGTAATTCCTCTAGAAGGAAAACTCTTAATTCAAACCTTTTAAATTCCATGTGAGAATTGACCTCGTGTCATATCCTGCTCGTGCGAAGGGGTTGGTAAATATATACAGAGACATATCTCTTCTTATCAACGGACTAATCGGAGAAGAAGTGGATTATTTTTGAGTCCTAAAACCAGACTGAACTGATTGAGATAGATATGAACAGACTCGGATAGATTATATATATCCACGGTCTTAGGCATATCTGACCATGCCTAATCGTCTACTTTTTTTAAAGAGGACAGACGCAAGATGTGGTCTGTCCTTCGGTTGTTTCTCGATTGGTAACTTGGGACTAGAAAATAATGATCTCTAAAAAATTAACATCAAGTTTTGTGTTCGTTAATTGACAACTAACCAACGACAAGATAACTTGAAATATATATGAATATGAAACAAAAATATATAAATATATAATACCGGGCACGTATTTATTAGAACTTGTTTAAAAAACAAACAATAAGGACAGTTTAAGTTTGCATACGCAAATTTTGAGTGTATATAATATAAGGTTGCTCTTTATTCGTCTATGTATTGACGATTTTGGGTAATGTGACGTAAGCAAGGACGTAGTTTTGGTTCGAGACAATTTGAGACTGAATCTCCATTATTAACAGATACAACTTGGTGGCACTGGAAAAGTTGTTGAGATCATCGAATCGTGTTTTTTTTTCTCGCAAACAAAAATACCATCGTGGCAGAAGAACCCTGAAGCCATTAACGGTACTAGCAAATATATGCACCCTCCGGGTGGAAGTATTTAAGTTTTAATGTAATAAAATATCATATTAAATTAGAAAGGCTAATGAAACTAAATATGAATGCAGATAAAAAGATTTGAAACAGAGAGGGGTATAAAAAAATAGAAAAACTGAAAAACTTACTCTTCCTTCACTCACGTCTTTCATTGATAAATTTTCACAATTTAATGATTTAGTTAAAATAGGAAGTAAGGAATAACATTACAGTCATTTCTTTTTGTTAACGGGTTTCTTTTAAGAACTACCCCGAGATTTTTGCTCATATTCAATAAGATAAAACCAAACAATTAGAAATCAATTATACTAAGGACATATTTATTAGAATCAATTTTTTTTATATCAATATGCACATTATACTTCCCATTCACACTGTAAACTGGTATTTTGTTGTATATATAGATACAATTGCATGTTATTAGCATGGAGATATGATCATCAGTATAAATAATGTAAAACAATTTTTTTATATAATTGAGGTTTAAATAAGAATAAAATCACAAAGAATGTAACGTTAATAACTAAGGGAATTTTGTCTTGAATAGGAGTATAGTTACGGGTACATATAGATAAACACACCCTCTCCATTATAATAAGATTTGGGTTAGTTGATACAAGAACCAAGCCTGAAATTGGCTGTATGGAAACAGTTTCTAAAAGGAATATATATATATATATATATATATATATATATATATATATATATATATATATATATATATATATATATCCCAACTTCCACTGAAATAATCAATCTCAATAAATCGGCCCGATCCTGTCTCTCTATTCACGTGACAACCGTTCACTCAATCCGCGTTCGGTCCTGTATTTCCCCGATATCATTTTCAATTCCCATACTGAAAGGATAGACCCCTGACCCCCAGACTGTCAATCACCACCTTCGCATATGTTGAACTCGGCGTTGTATGAGTATTGCTCGAATCGGCTCAGTACATCACACGATTCTCGTCCTGTAAAGCCTTAGAGTAGAACAAGGATACGATCAAAGAAAATGTTATGTGTTTATGTTTATTTTGAGTTATTTGTATTTTTTTATTAATTTATTTCTCTCATCATTTCTGATTTCATTTTTCTTAAATTCATTTTTTCTAATACATACACACTTATTGTCGAAGGAAATGGAATCAGTGACCCGAGTTCAAATCGTGGACGAGGCTGTTTGTGATTCACTTCGAGTTAATACCCTAATACCCTTCCTCTAGTTTTGGGTAAGTAGTATGGTATACTAGGTTCTATAGCAGAGTTTTTCAACCCTTTTCATCGTAGGACATAGTGAGCTGGGCAATAAATTGATCGAGGTACACCATCTGTATATAAACATAATTATTTTATCATTTAAATTTTAAAAGAAAAAATGTGCTACAAGTGTAAAAGAAATCAATGTTATTTTTATTTCTAAATCAATAAAAACAAATAAATATTAAAGTAATAGAATAAAAATATAAGAGGATGATCAACCGTTCCCAACTCTCATTGCACACCCACGGAAGCTTCACGGTACATTAGTGTGCCGTGGCACACTGGTTGAAAGACTCTGTTCTATAACCTTGTTTAAGCAACCAGTCAGCGAGAAAATTAGAAGTTCTAAGGATTCTATAAACAATCCGCTCGACTAACGCCCCTTAGAAGCTTGCAGGGATTCAATTAATTTTATAATTAGCTACACTGGTAATATTAATAGCAGCAGCAGCAGCAAGCGAAAATAAGCATAATGTAAAGAGACACTGTTACGGTATTTGTGGCTATTTTTAGGCTTCAAGTGAGAGCAGTTTACAGTGGAGATCCCTTGTGTTAAGCAGTCTGAACTTTAGGGAAGAATCTTTTGGTTGTTTCTTGGTGTCCTCAGTGTTGGTAAGAAGCCTATAGTTGTTCCTCGGTATCCCTTAGTGTTGGGTAAAATCCTTTGGTTGTTCCTCGGTGTCCCTTAGTGTTGGGTAAAATCCTTTGGTTGTTCCTCGGTGTCCCTTAGTGTTGGGTAAATCCTTGCGTTGAGCAAAGTCCTTGGTTGTGGAACCGTTCGTCAATATTGAATACGTGCAAATGATCGGAGGTTTAAATATTTAACTAACCACGTATTCGAGCTGTTGATTGGCTGGCTTTAATCCACGCGTCCCCGCAGAGTCTATAAGTTTAAGTGGCGGTTTCCAGCATACATTATATACAACAAAAACTCCAACAGACATAAATTTATATATTAATACTCGTGTTCCTTAATTGTACGACCGTTATTGTTACGATTCGTGTGGCCATTTTTAGGTTGTAGATGAGAGCAGTTTTTAAGTGGAGATCCCTTGTGGCATTAAGTTTGATCCATGGTAAAGAATCTCACGAGCAATTGAGCGACAATCCACCAACGTCTTTAAATAGTTAACCAATTAAATATTTGAGCGTTTTAATTGGTTGATTCAGATTACGTCGTCTAGAAGAGTTTATAATACAAGTTGTGATCATGAGCAAACCTAATACACGAAAGATATTCCAACAGTTATCACCTTGTAACACCTTCTGGTTAAAAATGAGACCGTCCAAATCGCCCAAAATGAAATGCAAATCACGTGTCCTCACTTCAGCTAAATAATGAACCATTCCGTGTTTAATAAAAAGAAAGAAAGAAAGGAAGGAAGAAAGAAAGAAAGGAAGAAAGAAAGAAAGAAAGAAAGGAAGAAATGAAGAAAGAAAGAAGGGAAGAAAGAAAGAAAGAAAGAAAGTGGGGAAGAGATAGAGAGAGAGGGTGAGCGCGAGGAAGTGATGGCGCTAATCTGTTTCAATCGAACATAATGAAATGGTGGAAACAAGGAAAGAATTTAAAAAGTATAAGAGAGAGTTAAATCAAGATTATTATACTTATAAAATATTGAAGTATTTGCAATAGTTCTTAAAGTAAATATATCAAACGTTGTAATAATTAAAGTATCATATTGTGGTCAACATGAATGCTTGAATCAGATGTTTGTGGTGTAATGGGTATCGTCGTAAGCAATGAATTCGGTGACTCAAGTGCAAATCCTGAACAAGACTGTTTGCATTTCACATAGCGCTGATACCAATTATTCTCTCCCAGCTATGGGTAAATAATAGGGCAAATTTTCTTCTTTAACCTTGGTATGCACACTTGTCCGGAAGGAAAATTCTGAATTCAAACCTGGTAAGTTCGACTTTAACGGCACGCGCGGCGGGGGGGGGGGTCCATTGTCATTTTGACTTTTTGGTTAAGCAATGATAAGCCTGGTCGGTATTTAGATGGGTGATCACGTAGATATGAGGTGTGTCTGAAAGTAATGAGACTGTTGTCACAAACAATTTATTTAAAATCTAAACAAGAAACTAAATGTATTCTCCTCCAAAGTAGTCCCCTCTTGAATCTAGAGAATCGGGGAAAAAGAAAAAAATCCCGATTTCTCCTGCCACAACTCTTGTCCCTTCCTGCGCACTTCCCAAGCTGAAGTGGCTTAGTGTTGCTAAGTGTTGGGTTAAATCCTTTGATTTTTCAGAGTCCTTTGTTGCAGATCCGTTCGTCAGTGTCGAATACGTGCAAATGAAGAGCTTTCAAGATCGGCGATCAAATCGAGCGTGTTCATTGACTGACTTTAATCCACGAGCCCACGCAGAGTCTATAAGTTTAACTGGTGGATTTCAGCACACCTTATATACCGAAATAATCCAATACAACTTTACACCGTTTGGTTGAGCAGCGATGACCCTGGTCGATATTTAGATGGGTGACTATGCGGAGAGACCAGGTACTTTAAGTAGCTTATGTTTGTTACGATTTTTGTGGCTATCCTTAGGCTTCAAGCAAGAGCACTCCGGAGCGGAGCGCCCTATGTTAAGCAGAGCGCGCTCCTTAGTGAAGAAACTTTTGGTGCTTCCTTGATGTCCCTCAGTGTTGGGTATGATCCTCTGGTTGTTCCTTGGTGTCCCTTAGTGTTGGGTAGGATCCTTTGGTTGTTCCTTGGTGTTCCTTGGTGTCCCTTGGTGTTGGTCATGATCCTTTGGTTGCAGGTCCGTTCGTCAATGTCGAATAACGTGCAAATAAACGGCTGTCCATGTCGGTGATTAAATAGTTAACTAACCACATTCACGCTGTTAATTGGCTGTGGTTTACTCCACGTGACAGTGCTGAGTGTATAAGTTTAAGTGGTGGATTCCAGCACCCCTTATATAACAAAAACTGCAATAGTATCTCTTAAAAGGATAGAAAGAAAAGAATTGACAACGTGTCCTTTTTGTTTATGCTTTTGTTTTTTTTTGTTTGTTTTTGTTTTGTTTTCTTTGCTTTTGTTTTTTGTTTATTAATTTGTTCTTTTCTTTGTTTTTGTTTTCTTTTTCTTCTTTCTTTTCTTTTTTCTTCAAAACTTCTTCTGCATAAAATAACCCAGCAACGGTTGACATGCCGTAAAATCCAACCAACCAACCAACCTATGCGCTATTCATGCGCGCAATTCTTCGTCGTCTCTAACGTGGACATTTCTCTGTCGTGGACGTTTCTGTCTTATTTTTTTTCTTGCTTTGTTTTGTTTTTCTCCGGTGTTCGTTCCGTCCCCCCTCGAAGTGTTCCATCGGTAGAAAAACAACCGTTAAGTTGAGCAGCGATGAGCCCGGCAGATATTTTGATGGGTGACTCTATGGATAGAGCATCTTGCGGCAGATTATTGTTATTTTGCTGGATCTTTATATATTTGAGGTTTTCTTTGAGAATTCGGGACCTCATTTCCCATTTCGAATCACTGAAATAAACGCATATTATGTTCTTTCTGAAAAGGCGAGAAAGAAAAACAAATGACAACGTGTCCGTTTTGTTGTTAATTTGATTCGTTTTTTTTCTTTGCTTTTTTTGTTTGTTTGTTAGTTTGTTGTTTTTTTTTCTGTAATATTTTCTTTTTTTTTTTTTTTTTCTTTTCTTTTTTTTCGATATTATCTTCATTTATAATTATTTGTATTCATATTAAAGATTGAAAAAAAAGGAAAAAGAAGAAGAGAAACATTTGTCCTCTGGCTGCAACACGTTGAAAACATCTCTTCTTTGTTAGTGCAAGCTACACCCGATGGAAAATTGAAAATAAGGAAACCATTTAAAATTTCCCGATGCTGTAAGCAAAACAAGATTTATTTCCGGAATTGCAATGGAGAAAAAAAAAGAAAAAGAAAAAGAAAGAAAGAAAGAAAGAAAGAAAGAAAGAAAGAAAGGAAACATATGTGCCCATTAAAACTGAAAAAGAAAAACGAATGCAGGAGAGAAAAAAAGAAAGAAGGAAAAATCTCTTTAATTTTTCTCTAATTATCTTTCCTACACATTTTGAAAAATATAAGTCATAGAAGTAATTATTTACGAAGAGGAAATTAGTTCAGTACAAGGTGGGAGGTATGGAGGATGCAGTTAGATACATAATCTCTAAGACCTCTCACTGGGACTCGAAAACTTTAAGAACTCACAGTGAGATTCGAACTCTCTCAGAACTCATATTGAGATGTGAACACTCTAAGAAACCATATTGAGATTTTAACACTCTCAGAACTCACTGTGAGATTCGAACTCTCTCAGAACTCATATTGAGATTTGAACACTCTAAGAAATCATATTGAGATTTTAACACTCCCAGAACTCACATTGAGATTCGAACCCTCTCAGAACTCATATTGAGAGTTGAACTCTCTAAGAAATCGTATTAAGTTCTATCAGAACTCACAGTGAGATTTGAACCGTCTCAGAACTCATGTTGAGATTTGAACTCTCGCATAATTCAGAGGAAGATTCGAACTCTCTAAGAACTGATATTGAGATTTGAACTGAAAGAGTTCAAATCTCACTGTGAGTTCTCAGATAGTTCAAAATGTCACAGTGAGTTCTGAGAAATCACAATGAGATTTGAACTCACTAAGAAAGCATATTGAGATTTAACCTCTCTCCGAACTCACACTAGGATTTAAACTCTCTAAGAATTAACACGAAGATTCGAACTTTTGAAGAACACTGTGAGATTCGAACATTCAAAAATGATTTATCCTACGGTTAAGATTTGACACAAGGTAACAAGTACAGGGCATCCAGCAAGAACACTGAAATCACAGAATCAAAATCGCTAATATATCTCAGAGTGAGATTCAATCTCTTTCAGAACTTACAGCGCTCAATTCGGAAGTTAAGAATGTGACCGGTATCGAAGTTTTAAGGCCAATTCTTATGTA